>ML430839.1:0-63829 GCA_005239525.1 Nicotiana knightiana
GAGGACGGTCTGGTCCAACTCTATACCACCTCCACCTTCTTCGGATCTACCTTGATCCCATCCGAAGACACCACATGGTTTAGAAACAATGACCCGTGTACGCACCCGTCACCTCACGTACATGGCGTCCACGTAACAAAATCAGTATAAAAATCCCTAAGGGCAAGTCCCCAACACAGAATTAGGCAAGCCACTTACCTTGACTGCGCTAATCAACTCAATACCACGCTCTTTCCATGAGTATCCAACTCCGGGTGGCCCAAATCTAGTCAATTTGATTGCATAGTGTAAATATCATTTCAAGAAAACAAAATAGCTAATTATTTCTAAGCTAATACACAAAATAAGGAAATTCGCCCAAAAAAGTCCCCTGGGCCCACGTCTCGGAATCGGGTAAAATTTATATTTTCTGGATACCCATTCACTCACGAGTCTAACCATATAAGAATCTCTCAAATCGGAGGTCAAAAATCGAATCAAAACTCAATAATTCGGTCTATGAAGTTCATCCCATTTTTCCCATTATCTACCCAAAATATTCGAAATTAAAGGTTGGATTTAAGATTGGAATAATGAATATTGATCTATAATGGATAGGAATCACTTATCCAAATTATCCAGGTGCAAAAGTCTCCAAGAATCTCCCCTCCCGAGCTCCTCAATCCAAAAATGGTGAAAATAGGCTTTAACCCTCGATTTTGGGTCTTAAAGAATCTGCCCAGTTATTGACCTATGCGTTCGCGGAAGGTCAATCGCGTGATGAGTACAGAACACGCACCCAGAAAATGGTCTATGTGAACGCGAATGGTGGAGTGTGATCGCGAACCTCAGGTTCCTTAACACACTGTGAACGCGTTCCAAGGCCTGCGAACGCGAAGGGAAATGACCCAACCCCTGGGACCCCGGCTTAAAGCTATGCGAACGCACTCTGCTATCTGCAAACACGAAGCACTAAAAACTCCTATAGCCTATTATGCCTATGAGTTCACAGTTACACCCACGCGAACGCACAAAAGAAAACCAGAACAGCAAAATCGGATGCATTCTTAAATCAAAATCTAACCCGTTGAGCATCTGAAAAACACTCGAGGCCCCCGGGACTTCAACCAAAACTACCAACCAACTCTAATACCCCATTCAAACTTGGTCGATCCTTAAAAACACATCTCGTAACATCAAAATCATCAAATATATATAGATTCAAGCCTAATAACTTATGAAATTTCTAGAATTTGCATCCGATGCCGAAACACGTCTAAACTCATCCGAATGACCTCAAATTTTTCACATAGGTCATATTTGACATTACAGACCTTCTATCACTTTTGGAATTCCATTCCGAGTCTGATATCAAAATTTTACTTCTCGGCCGAAATCGCCGAAATTCTAACTTTCGCCAATTCAAGCCTAAATTCATAACCGACCTCGAAAACACATTTCGAACACGCTCCTAACCCCAAAATCACCCAATGGAGCTAACAGAGTCAGCGGAATTCCATTTCGGATCCGTCTTCACACAGCTCTAACTACAGCCAGATTTCTAAAGCTAAATTCCACATTTATGGACTATGTGTCCAAAATCACCCCGGATATCATCATTCAACGCTCAGACAAGTTCCAATAACATAAATAGACACGGGAGAAGGGGTTATTAGGGGATCGGGGCGCTAACTCTCAAAACAAAAGACCGGGTCGTTACAGTGACAAAAGTTGTATCAGAGCAGTTTTATCCTAGGGAGTCTACAAGCCGTGTCTAGTAGAGTCTTGTTTATGGATGTGTCATGCACCACACTTATAAGTAGGAGGCTACAGGAAATTTAGTAGTGTCACTCTTTCTTCTTACTCTAGATCGTGTGGTAGAGCTCAGTTGTAAGAAATCAATTTCCTATACTATATACTATTCAGAATACAACGATGCCTACATCTAGAAAGATGGTTGGTAAGAGATTGAATGTGGCTATGGAAAAGTTGAGTCAGAGAAACTCAATTTTTGCATCATGATTATGATGGATAAATATGAGGTATTTAGCAGATCATGTGTGTACTAAGATGTGTAAACTTCTTGATAAAGATCCCTGAGGCAAGAATGTCTATCCACTCTTACGGTAAAAAAAGGAATAAGAGAATCGGAAGGTAGATACAAGTTTCAGCAAAAAAAAAAGCAAGATGAAAAAGGGTAAGAGATACCCAGCTAATGAAGATTATCGTAGAGGAAGCATTAAAGGACTTAGATTTATACATATGGGATAAACAACGAAAGTAACGTGGAGTTAAGCAAAAGACCTCAGTAACGATAAATCGAAGTAAGAGTTATGGTATATTATGACCTACCGAGATGCAGTAAAGTCATACGAATGGATAATCGAGTATATGAAATAAGATATAACAATATTCGTAAGTTCAATGAAATGTCGGGCAAAGAACTTCAGTATACCTATAAATTCCCAAAAAGACATCTTTTCAAGCTCCGTATATGCTTACAAAGTGACACCTAGAGATTGGCTAAAAACTGGAGGAAAAAAGGAGAGAAGAGTCGCATAGGCGCACATACAAGGAAAAAGTCGTACATGCTACATGATAGAAGGTAGCAAGAGTTACAAAATTGGAAAGATTCTGACCACAAGTCGTGGTGTGAGAAAGAGGCCTAAAAGGGGGAAGTCCCTGGCCTTTGGATTTGTTCACAGAATAATCGCCTAGATGACAAGGGAAGTACTAAAGTATTCGGAAGACATAGGTTATTAAAAATAATAAGTGCATCAATCAACATTCGAGGACGAATGTTCCAAATGGGGGAATGATGTTACACCACATATTTTCGTACATGAAAGTACACCATGAGTAAATTGATATAAGCTCTGGGATAAGATTATTTTTGAGGTTATAAGTATTATGTTATTTCAAACAAGAAACAAGTAAATTCGTGAAGGTGCGAGGGTAAGCAAATCAAAGAAAATGAATTTTCGTCAAAGTTTTACATGTTGGGATAAAATATGGCCTGAGCCAAAATACGCGATATTTATAGAATAGTGCAATACAAAGTACCACATGACCATGATAGTAAAGTGTATAAGGTGAGTAGTATTTTAAGTAAATTGAGATAATTATTAATTATGTGAATAATTGATTAATAGTGGGGGTAATTATGATTAAGTGGATAAGAATCCTTGTTGGGGTTGCCACTTGGCATTAAGCTAAGCCAAAGTGGCACCCATATGAATGATGAGTCATAAGACACATCAAGACTTGCTTACATGTGAAAGTGTCTTTGGATAAAGACCTTGATTTGGATTCTTTAGTAGTAACATAATGTATGGAACCATTGACCAAAATCCTAAATCTACATGTCTATGAAAGAGAGTAAAGATGCAGACAAATGATAATGCATAACGCATCCAAGGAGTTAGTTCAGACAATTATCTTTGACCATTACAAATGAGTATTTTTCAAAGATAAATGATTTCATGAGTTAATTGAGATATGTAAAGTAAATCCAACTCTGAGTTCTTCTGGGCTATACCACACAAAGATATGGAAATCGGGCGGAATTCAAGTTTTATGGCTGTAAAACGCCAAAAAATGAGGACCGGTCATGGCGGGGGCATTGACTATGTTCCTTGGGTCTTTTTTGAAAATTTTTTTAGGTGATCCGGGTCCGGGTTCCCGGGCCCACGGATGAAGGCATGGGCTATAGGACACGGAAATATGTGAATTGGGCGGAATTCCAATTTTATGACCGTAAAATGCCAAAAAATGAGGAACGGTCATGGCGGGGTGGTGATTATGGTTCCCTAGGTAGTATTTGATGTCCCAAAAAAATTTTAAACGATTCGGGTCCGGGTGTCCATGCCCACGGTGGAAGACGTGGGCTATAGCACACGAAAATATGGAAATCAGGCGAAATTCCAGTTTTATGACCGTAAAATACAAAAACAAAGAACGGGCATGGCAGGGCGGTGACTATGGTACCTTCGATTGTATTTGAGGTCCCGAAAATGTTTTAGGCGTTCCGGGTCTGGGGGGCCCAGGCCCACAGCAGAAGGCGTGAGCTATAGCACACGAAAATATGGGAATCGGGCGGAATTCTAGTTTTATGACCGTAAAACGCCAAAAACTGAGGAACGGTCATGGCGGGGTGGTGACTATGGTTTCTTGGGTCATATTTGTTGTCTCAGAAAAATTTTAAACGATCCGGGGCCAGGGCCCACAGTGAAAGGTGTGGGCTATAACACACGAAATATGGGAATCAGGCGAAATTCTAGTTTTATGGCCGTAAAATGCCAAAACCGAGGAATGGTCATGGCGGGGCGGTGACTATGGTTCCTTGGGTTGTATTTGATGTCCCAAAAAAATTATGTGATTCGGTTCCGGTCCCCGGTCCATGACGAAGGGCGTGGGCAATAGCACACGAAAATATAAGAATCGGACGGAATTCCAATTTTATGGCCGTAAAACACCAAAAAATGAGGAACGGTCATGGCATGGTGGTGACTATGGTTCCTTGCATCGTATTTGAGGTCCCAAAAATATTTTAGGCGATTTGGGTCCTGGGCATTGGGCCACGGCATAATGCGTGGGCCATAGCACACGAAAATATGGGAATAGAGTGAAATTCTAGTTATATGGCTGTAAAAAATGTCAAAAAATGAGGAAATCATGGCGGGCTGTGACTATGGTTCCTTGGGTCCTATTTGAGGTCCCGAAAATTTTTTAAGCAATATGGGGCCAGGGCCCACGAATGAAGGCATGGGTTATAGCACACGAAAATATAGGAATCAGGTGGAATTCCAGTTATATGGCTGTAAAATGCCAAAAAAGGAGGAATGGTCATGGAAGGATGGTGACTATGGTTCCTTGGGTCATATTTGAGGTCCCGAAATAATTTTAGGCGATCCGGGTCCTAGGGCATGGTTTCTTGGCGGAAGGCGTGGGCTATAGCACACTAAAATATGGGAATCAGGAAAAATTCCAGTGTAATGGCCGTAAAATGCCGAAATATAAAGAACGGGCATGGCGGGGCGGTGACTATAGTTCCTTAGGTCATATTTGAGGTCCCAAAAAATTTTAGGCGATCCGGGTCTGGGGCCCCGAGCGCACGGCGGATAACTTGGGCTATAACATACGAAAATATTGGAATCGGGTGGAATTCCAGTTTTATGGCCGTAAAACACCAAAATATAAAGAACGGTCATGGAAGGGAGGTGACTATGGGTACCTTGGGTCATGTTTGATGTCTTGAAAAACTTTTAGGCGATCCGAGCTAGGGGCCCCAACCTACGGTGGAAGGCGTGGGCTATGCACACGAAAATACGGGAATTAGGCAGAATTCAAGTTTTATGGCCGTAAAATGTGTAAAAACGAGGAACGGTCATAGCAAGGCGGCGACTATTGTTCCTTAGGTCGTAATTGATGTACCAAAATAATTTTAGGCGAGTGGATCCGAGTGCCCGGGCCTACGGAAAAAGGTGCGGCTATTAGCACACGAAAATATGGCAATCGGGTAGAATTCCAGTTTTATGGTTGTAAAACGCTAAACAAATGAGGAAGTCGTGGTGGGGCTGTGACTATGGTTTCCTGGGTCGTATTTGATGTCTTAAAAAAATTTTAGGCTATCCGGGTCCGAGGGGCCTGGGCCCATGGAGGAAGGTGTGGGCTATAGCACACGAAAATATGGGAATCGGGCGAAATTCCAGTTATATGACTGTAAAACGCCAAAAAAGAAGGAACAGTCATAGTGGGACGGTTACTATGGTTCCTTGGGTCATATTTGAGGTCCCTAAAAATTTTTAGGCGATCCGGGTCCGGGAGCCTGGGCCCATCGAAGAAAGCGTGGGCTATAGCACACGAAAATATGAGAATCGGGGAGAATTCAAGTTTTATGGCCGTAAACACCAAAAAACAAAGAAAGGTTATGGAGGGGTGGTGACTATGGTTCCTTTGGTCATATTTGAGGTCCCAAAAAACTTTTAGGTAATCTAGGTTCGAGGCCAGGGGCCCACGACAGAAGGCGTGGTTTATAGCACACGAAAATATAAGAATCTGGAAGAATTCCAACTATATGGCTGTAAAATGTCAAAAAAGGAGGAATGGTCATGGCGGGATGATGTCTATGGTTCCTTGGGTCGTATTTTAGGTCCCAAAAAAATTTTAGGCGATCCGGGTCTAAGGGCCCGGTCCCACGGCGGAAGGCGTGGGCTATAGCACACGAAAATACGTGAATCAGTCGGAATTCCAATTTTATGGCCGTAAAACGCCAAAAAATGAGGAACGATCATAACGGGGTGGTGACTATGGTTCCTTGGGACGTATTTGAGGTCCCAAAATATTTTTAGGCAATCCGGTTGCAGGGGCCCAATCTCATGGCGGAAGGCGTGGACTATAGCACACGAAAATATGGGAATCGGGAGAAATTCCAGTTATATGACCGTAAAACGCCAAAAAAGGAGGAACGAACATGGAAGGGAAGTGACTATGGTTCCTTGGATCATATTTGAGGTCCCGAAAAATTTTTAGGTGATCCGGGTCCCGGGGCCCGGTCCCACGGCAGAAGGCGTGGGCTATATCACACGAAAATATGGGAATCAGGCTGAATTCTAGTTTTATGGTCGTAAAACGCCAAAAAACAAGCAACGGTCATAGCGGGGGAGTGAATATATATCCTTGGGTTGTATTTGAGGTCCCGAATAAATTTTAGGCGATCTGGGTCCAGGGGCCTGGGTCCACGCCGCAAGACGTGGGCTATAACACACCAAAATATGACAATCGGGCAGAATTCAGGCTTTATGGCCGTAAAACGCCGAAAGATGATGGATTGTCATGGTGGTGCGTTGACAATGGTTCCTTAGGTCATATTTGATAGCCTGGAAAAAATTAGGCGATCCGGGTTCAAGGGCCCGGGTCCACTACGGAAGGCGTGGGCGAGAAGAAATTGGATAAAGATGTTAATGTTCATAATGGTATTATATACATATTTACCACCGAGCTACGGCCGGTCAAGTCATGCATTTACCACCGAGCTACGGTCGATCAAGTCATGCATTTACCACCGAGCTACGGCCGGTCAAGTCATGCATTTACCACCGAGCTACGGCCGGTCAAGTCATGCATTTACCACAGAGCTACGACTAGTTGGGCAGTTACATACTTACCACCGAGCTACGGCCAGTCAGGCAGTCATGCATTTACCACTGTGCTACGGTCGGTCGGGCAGTTACCACTGATCAGTTGGGCAGTTAACGTCATGAGAATGATGTAATTAGAATTATTATATTGTTGTTTTATTTATATATACGAGATGGGTCTTATTCTATAAGTTATGGCCCTCAACGGCAAGTCATAGGTTATAAGTTGACTATTATCCCTCCCCGAGATAGTATCTTATTACTATGTTTCATTTCTTCCTTACATACTCGGTACATTCTTTGTACTGACGTCCCTTTTTCTGGGGCATTGTGTTTCATGCCATGCAGGTGTAGATAGGCGAGGTGAGGACCATTCACTGTAGGCTGCCTCCAAATATCAGCTTTTGGTTGGTAAGATCCACATCTTCCTAGAGTATTTTCGAGTCACGTTCTATATATGTTATTTTGTTTTATAAGGATGTCGGGAACCCTGTCCCGACTTATATATTATGGTCATGTTTTCTTAGAGGTTTTGTAGACAGTGTCCTGTGTATAGTTTTAGGTATGACATGTCAGCGGCCTTGTCGGCCCCTATGTATCTATATAAATCCTTTTTTTAATTAGATATGTGAGTTAAGTTCTACTATTATTAATTATATATATATATATATATATATATATATATATATATATATATATATGTGTGTGTGTGTGTGTGTGTGTGTGTGTGGCCTATCGTGGCCCGTGATGGGTCTTATGGTAAAAAAAGGATAAGGTATGTGGCGCTCGGTTGAGTAGGCACCGGGTGCCAGTCGTGGCCCTCTGATTTGGGTCGTGACAGAACCATTGTCTCATTATGAACTAGATAACTATATTTGCTCTTTAATATACTTCATATAATCTGATCGCACTGATCCCAGATCCAATAATCTCATCTCACCCAGTACGAGATGCTCAGGCAATAAACCACCCTAGACATGACCAAAAGTCTCATATAATGCCCCAATGTGCCGACAAGCTACAAACTCGAACGTGATACATAAGAAAAACAAACTCTGGAAGGGACTACTCCACCCACGCAACTAATATGAACTTTCCTCAGAAAATGGGAAACAAAATACACAAAAATAGATATAGGGGACTGTACTCAATGTCATACTGTTGTGGCGTGCAACTCGATCCAAGCAACGTACATGTGGCGGTGTGCCACCCGATGCACAAACAAAATCTATAAGGAAATACATACCGAGCTGAAGTGCTCGTAACCACGAAACAACCGAATATTGGACACAAGCACGCCGAGCTCATAATACCATCCCTAGGGAGACAGATAGTGCCATACGCTACAAAACTCAAGCACAACTAAGGTGCGATATATGATCTGAATCTCGATAGCCATCCTGCTCACATAACACCATCTCTACATGGAACCTCAATACATATGAAATTTATCAAGCTGTTTCACAACTCACACAACACAATTTAGCATTACATGAAATAGCCGATGACGAAACGACATCCAACGTCCGAATACTCCTCCACGAGGGGCGCTATGCTGAAATGAACACATCTGGCCTAATATAGAGCCTATATTCATATTTAAATCCATTCACATACCTCAAGACGATTCTGATCACACCGTACTAGGCTAATAATCCTTCTAAGGGGTTCATAATAACCCCCTATTTCTCATAACACACAAGAACAACCATCATAACCAGAACAAACTTCCACATTCCGCAACCAAATGAACCGAGCGCCCTCTAGGCATAAATTCTCAAATAAGAGATATCACCATATTCTTCATACTTGGTTTAAATATTCAATCAATCGAGTGATTACAATGTCACGCTTGTACAATCTTCCTGTGAGATATGCTTACATGACCTTCTGCACAAGGAAACAAGTCTGCACATCCATACCATCGGCCACACTAACGCTGTAAAGCAAATCAAGAATCCATAACTAGGATGCAAAGCATCTTCACAAAACACCGATCTTAGGTGACGCTGAAGACAATGCCAACTTACTCTAACATTCAAATCCCTTTCCTACTCATCCGAGCTCGTGACATCCTTGCCAACACCAAACCGCAGCCCTGATCCTCACTTTCAAATTTCATACTGCTCACTGCACCTAACATGTCAATATGCGATAGTACCAGAATTTCATCATAACTCCTGAACCATTAATTGGGTGAACACTTCATCACATAGAAACTTTTTACTTAACTCATTCCAAGAGAACCATAGTAATACGCGAGTGAATTCTTATAACCGTAGAACATGCAAATCCTAAAGTAGTGGTCTCAACCACCATAACCCCTCCGGGATCTACCTACACATAACAAGACAAAATACATGGATATTTCCAAATAAAATCGATTACGGCGACCACCAAACCTCGCACGTACCGTCACAAATCACAGGCATAACTTGATCACGCTGAAGGAACTGATCACCACCACCATTATGCCAATTCAACCGTGGCTAACCAATCTAACTTCTTCTAATTCATCCTTAACTTGCCTAGAGATAATAATAGCTATATTCCTTACATCACAAACCTAAACCCGCAATCATCTTGAGTGACCCCATTCCACGAGACCACATTGTCTCCAAACCCATGAACCATTTCATACCCTCCTCGCACGCACATTCGCATCTTCTACTGGTACAGCCATTCTGATAATTCCTCTACGAATCCGAAATAATTTTCTCCTTTTCCTCCAAATTCTACTCTGCAAGTCAAAAATATCATAGAACATTATGTCCCCCTTATCATAATCCTCTACAAAAGCTCGATTCTTAACCATACCGCGGGTTTGAAATCCTTAGGCACCGCAATTTAACCTTTGAATTCACTAGGACCGTTGTTGAGAGTCACCCACTCTGGCTTGGTCTCGAATATAATCATCTGCAAGGTTCTATTGGCACATGAACGCCCATCATAATAAAGCATTCGACTGAATCACTTCCCTTGTAAATCAGCTCTTTACGAAGCATAAATCCTGAATTTTCCCAAAGCCCGAACATGAGTCGATAAGGCCAACTATAGCACACCTCTATAGATTCCTTTGCTCAAATTACCACTTATGTTCTTTTCCCTTAGCGGTAATGACTCACCAATACGCTGATAACCCGAAACCCCACAAGTAGATAACCATGCAACACAATCGTAGGCGGTGGGACTCTCCCACATAGCTTGAAGCTACTATTACACAACTCTGGAACCCACTAATATTCTTTCTTCATTGTTGGCATGATCTTGCACAACCAACCCGCCCAATTCCTCTAAATCCTTCTGTTAGCATTTCATAAACACTCTGAATCTCTAGCAACATTCATATATTCGACATGTTACTGGATAGTCAGTAAAATCCTTCGCAGAAGCTTCGCCAACCACGCGACCGCTGACCTGCTCACATGAGATAACCCACCTGTGGAAATTACATGCTGACATCTTCCAACGTTGCTGGACAGGGTACAATCACTACGACATTAATAACCCATCCTGAGCCTGTTCTCATTCACCAATTGTACCAGTCCATTCACTCCTTATGGACATCAACTAAATGTGCGACAACGCCTTCCAATTCAAAATTATGTTGCATCCTTCTTCATATCAAGCAAATAACACCATATAATAGCCAATATTTCAAATTAAGCCCGTGGACCCAATCACCGTCCACTAAAATTCCCAAATCACTCTAAACGTTTCCTCAAGGTGTGTAGTTATCCTGCCACTAAAACCATACGCTACTTTGCCACTCTCCCACTTTGGTCAAACCCAATCCTTTAAGCAACTACTCGACTTCTGCTTCTTACACCTGTCCTTCTAGAAATTTAACCACCGCCTGACACTTCCCACATGTCCTTCCTCATCCTTTGCTACCCAACTA
Organism: Nicotiana knightiana; assembly: GCA_005239525.1. Lineage (NCBI taxonomy): Eukaryota > Viridiplantae > Streptophyta > Magnoliopsida > Solanales > Solanaceae > Nicotiana > Nicotiana knightiana. Next base: position 11,020 of record ML430839.1, read on the forward strand.
TTGCCTTAAATAAATATCTATCTCTGTAGCACTTGAACTACTAGATTGCCACCAGCTCTAAACCCTTCCGAAAATCATCTTTCTCGATCCATCTACACTAGGAATGCCAATTAGATCCTTAACCGCTGCACACTGCGATCTCTGACAGTCGCTTCCCCCGCACCTTTCACAATACTATGTTCCAAAGGCGAATTAAAGAAAACCATAACACCGGCGAACTTAACACTTTATATTCAATCAAGGACGACGACACCACATCACAGATGAAGATTCCACCACGCTCGAAAATACCAAGTATATTCCACCACGCTCGAAAATACCAAGTATACTCCATCAACCTGACCTGGAAACTCATAGTCCAGTTGCCTTTCCTCCGCCGGAAATAAAATACTAAATCTCTGAATCTTGCACTGGGTAAACATCCTTCCAAGTCATTCAGTGCTTCGGTGCAAGAATCCTACCATTACACTACACTGTGCGATAGCAACACACGAATCGTCATAACAATCAATGCCAAATCTCAAAACTTTAGGTAATACTGATATTGAGCTAAAAAGATAGATCGGTCTTCCGCAAGATGATGTCAATAGCCCAACAAAATACGCAGGGGGTAACATCCCGCACCGCATCTGTAGTACCATTACAATTCATCAAATTCTTGATTGATAGCAAGCACTTCTCGTTGCATAAGATGGAATAGGAAGAAATAAAGGCATAAGCCTCAAAGGAATCAAATCGCACAATGAGGGATTAAGAAGGGAAGTGCTCCTAACAGCCATGTAGCCTCTCGAAGATAAGTACAGATATGTACCGATCCACAATACTCTACTAGACTTGATCATGACTCGTGAGACCTAAGTGAACCTAGTGCTCTGATACCATATTGTCACGACCCAAAATCCATTAAAGGTCGTGATGGCGCCAGACACCACTGTCAGTCTAGCCAACACTAAATAGTTACTTAAATTCTCAATTTTAACAGTGTTGAAATCGTAAATTTTCCTTCAATGTAGCTAGTAAAAACATTGTCTTTACAGAATAAATAAAAATATTTACAATTTCAATACTGAATATCCCAGAACCCAGTGTCACAAGTGCATGAGCATTTATTAGGAGTTAAAATGAAATACAATAACTATCTGGAATACAAATTGGGCACACAAGAAAAAAATACAAGTACTCTGAAGGAGACTCTGTTGGCTGCAAATCGTCTCATAAGATGCAGCTCACCTAAGTCCCAGTATAAACCACACCGATGTGCACACAAGGCCACTGGAAATACATGTACCTGTTCATCAAAATGTACAGCAAATGTAGTACGAGTATGAAAACAACGTGTACCCAGTATGTATCCCGTCTAACCCCTGTACCCAGTATGTATCCCGTCTAACCCCAAAGAAGTAGTGACAAGAGGTCGACTCCGACACTTACTATGACCATCAATAATATAGTCGTGGATTTATTAAAAACGGTAGTAAACTCAAGGAAATCATGAAGCAAGTAAACAATCCTTTGATAATAAGAGATTCCAAATTCATATTTCATCGTTTATCAATTTAGCTCATATCAGGGAGGCAATATCATTATTTATAAATTTGAAGGCAAGCAATAGAAGAATGCGCAAATCATGTCGAGGTCGTACGGCCCGATCCAACAAATATTTAAAATGTGCACTACCAGAGGGTCGAATGGAGCGAACCATAGATTCATCTATTTAATTTGCCAAGACGAACGGTCCGCTCCCATGAGAGTAGTGGAAATAGTCACCCTACTCATGAATCATTCATGTGACGCGGTCAAATATAAATTTAATCATTTAAAAAAGATTCTTTCTTAAATTCTTTTCTTTAAAATAAAAAGGCAATTCAATTGGAAGCTTTAAATCCTTAGAAATTCTTAACTTAAATACATCTATCACAAATAGAAAATATTATCAAATGACGGTGTTCACAAATCATGGTGTAAGCCTAAGGCTACCCGGACATAACAGGAATAATAGCTACATACGGACTCTCGTCCCTTCGTGCGTACGTAGACCCCACAAATAATAAGATATTAATTAAGTTCACCAATGGGGTAAATTCCTTCTTACAAGGTTAGAAAGGTGACTTACCTCGCTCCGGAGTCCCATAACCGGCTCCCAAGCCCTTCAAACAACTCAAATCGATGCTCGACACTCCAAAACTAGTCAAATATTGAGAAATTCCATAAATATGTACTCTAATACTCATTATAATCCTATTTACAACAATTTCTAACTCCATTCGAAAAGTCGATAAAATTACCCTCAGGCCTACGTGCCCGGTTTCCGAAATTTTTCGAAGATAAACTTTACCCATAAACCCACGAACTCAAATATATAATTTATCTCCAATTCCATGCCTAAATTCGTGGTCAAAATTCAAAATTACCAATTTCTAGGTTTTCTTTAAAATCCCAAAATTTCTACAATTTGACATGTTTAAATCCATATATAACCCTTGTATTTAACTCATAACTAGAAGAAATCACTTATCTCCTGATGATGATGGAACCCCTTCTCAAAATGCTCTCAAAATCGCCTAAGACCAAGTGAGAAATGAGGGAAATGGGCTAAGTCTCGGAATAAAAAGCCCTTGGCTCCAGTCGCAGATGTTGCTTTTTCGACAGGGAGGTCGCAGATGTCGCATTTGCGATAGGGAGGTCACAAATGCTATCTTCACAAATGCGAAGAATGCATCGAAAATGCGACTTCTGACAGAGCTGGACCCTTTCGCAAATGCGATACAGATTTCACAAATGCGAACTCTCCAGGCCTCACAGAAGTGTCCCACTTGTCGCAAATGCGAACCATTCCCTCAGCTGCCCAGGTTCACAAATGCGAACAACACCTCGCAAATGCGATGGTCGCATTTGCAACCAAAACATTGCAATTGCGACCAGTACCAACAATCCTACTTCTCAACAAAACACTCTAAAGCTACTTTGTAACTCACCGAGCCCTCGGGGCTCCAAACCAAACACCCACACAAATCTAAAAAATAAAACACGAACTTGCTTGGGGTCATAATACCTTAAGTGAGGCTACTCAAGGTCTCAAACTGCCGAACGACACGCTAGAGATCAAAACGCCCGGTCAGATCATTACAGAACCTCTGGTCGCAATTGCGAGATCTGAGACTGGTCAAGTATGAGTTAGACGGGATTTTGTCTCATTTTTCAAAATCTTAAAACAAGAAAACCTAGAGGCGATTTGTCCAAGAACCCTTCTTCTCCAATTCATTGGTAAGTGATTCTAAGCTATTTTCCTTGAATCTTTCATTACATTTCATAGAATTTCAATCTAAAATCTAGTATTTTCATGGTGGAAATTGGGGGGTTTGGGTAGAATTAGGGATTTTTGTAAAATTGGAATTTAGACCACAAATTGAGATCGGATTTCGAAACAAATTACATAACTTGGCTCGGGGTTGAATGGGTAATCGGGTTTTGGTCCGAATTTCGGGTTTGGACCAAGTGGGCCCGGGAGTTGACTTTTGTTAACTTTTTTAATAATTACCTAAACTGAAACCTTTTCATTCGTGGGTAGTTCCTAAAACTTATTTTGAATCATTTGGTTGATAAGTTGCTGGATTTGGTTTGTTCGGAGGCTCATTCAAAAGGCAAAGACGTGGTTGAGCTTTGAGTTGGTCTTCGGAGCGAGGTAAGTGTGGAGCTTAACCTTGACTTGAGGGAATTAGTAAGCCTTGAACTATGTGCTATATGAATTTCATGTGTTGTGGTGTATATGCAAGGTGACGCGTGCTTATACGCCGCTGAATTACTTGTCTTCCTTGATTTCCGCTTTCCTTTAATTATCCCCTTCCCTATTTTAACTGTTATGTGCCCTAAATGCCTTCCATGCTTTAATTGACTTGCGTGTACCTTCTAATTGTCATTTACTGGGCTCTTCTTGCTGCGTAGTATTAATTATGTGAATTCCCATGTTGTACAAGGTTTCCTTTCTGGTTCAGCATTGTATTTATTGATCGACGAGGTTCTTGTGATTTGAATTATTGATTTGACTGTGCTCATTGAGTAATTGGTACTGATATGGTGGTATCGGGTTGCACACCACAACATGTGAAATAAGGGTGGATTGATGTGATGGAATAAAGGTGAATTTATACTAATACGGTGGGAACGGGTTGCACGTCGCAACAGGTGGAATAAGGGTGTATTGTTACGGTGAAATAAAGGTGAATTATGATTCTGATGTTTATATATATATATAAAATTTATTGTTGTTAATGTTGTTATGCTGAAATAAGGGAGGATTCTGTGTTGTACGGTGGAATCAGGTTACGTGCTGCAACAACTCATGTGTTTATTTCCTTGAGCTGTGTTGGTTTTCGGCATTTTCATTTGAAACTCTAAGGATTGGTAATTCTAAACGTCACTGGCTTACTTCTTGAGGCTAAAGCTATTATTTTTATTTGACTGTCTTATTTCGTTCCGTATTTCCTTTTCTGTTTTTACTATATACTGCGTACATGTTGTAGTGTGAGTGACCTGCCTTAGCCTCGCCACTACTTCGTCGAGGTTAGGCTCGGCACTTACACAGTACATGGGGTCGGTTGTACTCATGCTACATTTTGCACTTCTTGTGCATATTTTGGAGTCAGTCCCCGCAGGGGTTATTAGCGTGCTCGGATTAGACAACTCGTGGAGACTTGAGGTACAACTGCTTAGCGCCCGCAGCTGCTAGAGTCTAATTATCTTTTTATTTAGCAGTGTATTTTCCTTTCAGACAGCTTCATGTTATTTCAGACCCTTATTTGTACTGTTCTAGTAGCTCATGAACTTGTGATACCGGGTCCAGGGTTGATCAGATATTTTAGATGTTTTAGTTTCCGCACATTATTTTGGATCGTTATATTTATTTTAGACTTTCTCATTGTTTAATTTAAAATGTTAAAAAAATGGATAAATTGTTCTAACGTTGGCTTGCCTAGCAAGTGAAATGTTAGGCGCCACCACGGTCCCCTCGGAGGGAATTTCGGGTCCTGACAAGTTGGTATCAGAGCAATAGGTTACATAGGTCTCACAAGTCACTAGCAAACTTAGTAGATTCTGGAGGATAGGTATGGAGACGTCTATATTTATCTCCAAAGGCTATGGAGTTAGGAACAATTTCACTTCTATTATTTTCTATCGTGCGATTTTATTTCTACCATATATGATTGAACTCTTATATTCTTGATATCTCGCAGATGGCGAGAACACGCACTGCATCTTCAGCTAGACAGCAGCGGAAGCCCCCAGCAGCAGCTCCTACGAGGGTCAAAGGTCGAGGATGAGACCGAGGTCGCGCCAGAAGCCGAGGTAGAGACAGAGCTAAGCCTAGAGCTCGAGTAGCAGCACCAGCAGTGGAGCCTCGGGTGGAGTTTGATGAGGAGGTTCAACTTTAGACTGTACTTGTTGGACCAGCTCAGGTCCCAGAGGGGTTCATCGCCACTCCAGTGCTTCAGGACGCTCTAGCCTGTTTGGTGGGCCTTATGGAGAGTGTGGCCCAGGCTGGAACATTTCCTATGGTACCAGCCGTCTCTTAGGCTAGGGGAGGAACACATACTCCCACTACTCACACTCCGGAGCAGATGGCTCCCCAGTATCTGATTCCAGCGATCCCGCTAGTTGGGGTACTTCAGCCAATTATTGCGGCAGAGGCCGGTGATGGACTCGCCATGTCTTCTGAGGCTTTATAGAGATCGAAAAAGTTTACTAAGCTCTTTCCAATTCACTTTAGTGGTTCACCTTCAGAGTACCCACAGGATTATCTTGAAAACTACCATGAGGTGCTGCGGAACATGGGTATAGTTGAGACCAATGTGGTCAATTTTGCTGTATTTCAGATGACGGGTTCCGCCAAGAAATGTTGGAGGGAGTATGTGTTGACTAGATCAGTTGGGATGCCTGCTCTTACATGGGACCAGTTCTCTCAGCTATTTCTATAGAAGTTCTTTCCTATCACATTGAGAAATGATTACCACCGGCAGTTCGAGCATCTCGAACAGGGCAGTATGACTATTACTCAGTACGATACCCATTTTTTGGATCTATCTAGTCATGCTCTTATGTTGTTTCATACTAAGAGGGAGAGGGTGAAGAGGTTTATTGATGGACTCGCTCACCCTATCAGGCTTCAGATGGACAGGGGTACTTTTGGTGAGGCCATCCTCTTAGGCCATTCCGGTCGGCACTTCAGGCATCCCATAGTGCTGCAAGAAGTCGTGGTCCTTATGTGCCTCATTTTGGGAAGCTAGCCAACAGTGCACCTCCTATTCAAAGTTATTACCGCAATTATCCAGCTCGTTCGGGCCAATCTTAGTTTCAGCAGCCACAACACCAGGATGGATGTTTTGAGTGTGGTGGTTTTGGGCATATCAGGAGGACCTGTCCGAGATTATTGGATGACAGACCACAACAGCATTCTTGTGCCATATTTCCAGCACCGGTTGCACCCCCGCCTGCTCAGCTAGCTAGAGGTAGGGGTCAGACAGGCAAAGGTTGAGGTCAGGCCGTTAGAGGTGGGGGGTCATGCCTCTAGAGGTGGAGGTCAGGCTGCTAGAAGTGGAGGCCAGCCAAGCTAGAGGCCGTCCTAGGGATGTATTTCAGAGTGGTGGGGCCCAGCCCCGATGTTATGCTTTCCTAGTCAGGCTTGAGGCTGAGTTATCTGACAGTGTTATCACAGGTATTGTTTTAGTTTGCCATAGAGATGCTTCAGTTCTATTTGATCCGGGATCTACTTACTCCTATGTGTCATCCTACTTTGCTTCATACTTGGTGGTGCCTCGTTATTCTTTGAGTGCTCTTGTGCATGTGTCCACACCAGAGGAGATTTTATTGTTGTAAATCATGTGAATCGTTTGTGTGTGGTTACTATTGGGAGTCTTGAGACTAGCGTAGATCTCCTACCTATCGATATGGTAGATTTTGATGTCATTTTGGGAATGGATTGGCTGTCACCTTATCATGCTATATTAGATTTTCACGCCAAGATGGTGACCTTAACCTTGTCGGGGTTGCCTCGATTAGAGTGGAGAGGGACTTCTGGCCATTCTACCAGCAGGGTTATCCCTTATGTGAAGGCTCAGCATATGGTCGAGAAGGGGTGTCTAGCTTATTTGGCTTATGTCCGCGATTCTAGAGCGGATGTTCCTTCCATGGATTCAATACAGTTGTTTATGAGTTTCCAGAGATGTTTCTTGCAGACCTTTCGGGGATGCCACCCGACAGAGATATTGACTTTTGTATTGATTTTTCTCCGGGCACTCAGCCCATTTCTATTCCGCCATACCGTATGGACCCGCCAGAGTTGAAAGAATTGAAGGATCAGTTTCAAGATTTGCTTCATAAGGGCTTCATTAGACCTAGTGTCTTGCCCTGGGGTGCGCATGTGTTGTTCATGAAGAAGAAAGATGGATCGATGAGGATGTGCATATATTACCGGCAATTGAACAAAGTCACCATCAAGAACAAGTATCCATTGCGAGGATTGATGACTTAGTTGATCAGCTTCAGGGTGCTATTGTTTTTCGAAGATTGATTTGACGTCTGGATACCATCAGTTTAAGATTAGGGCATCCAATGTCCCTAAGACAGGTTTTCAGAATCAGTATGGGCATTATGAGTTTCTAGTGAAGTCATTTGGGCTGACAAATTCCCCAACATCATTTATGGATTGATGAACCGAGTGTTCAACTCCTATTTGGATTCCTTTGTGATTGTGTTTATTGATGATTTCTTGATTTACTCCCGTAGCCAAGAGAAGCACGAGCAACATCTTCGGATTGTACTTCAGACTCTGAGAGACAACCAGTTATATGCTAAGTTTTCAAAGTGAAAGTTTGGTTGGATTCAGTCACTTTCTTGGGGAACGTCGTATCGGCAGAGGGCATTCATTGGACCTTAAGAAGATTGAGGCAGTTCAGAACTAGCCTAGACCCACTTCAACCACGGAGATCTGGAGTTTCTTGGGTTTGGCGGGTTATTACCGTCGGTTTGTGGAGGGATTCTCATCTATAGCATCCCTATTGACCAGGTTAACCCAGAAGGGTGCCCCTTTCATATGGTCAGATGATAAGAGGCGAGATTTCAAAATCTTAAGACTGCCTTGACTACAATTCCAATGTTGGTGTTGCCCACAGATTTAGGATCTTACACGGTATATTCTGATGCATCTCGTATTTGAATTGGTGCAGTATTGATGCAGGATGACTTGGTGATTGCATATGTGTCGCGGAAGTTGAAGGTTCATGAGAAGAATTACCCTATTCATGACTTAGGGTTGGCAGTCATTGTTTATGTGCTAAAGATTTGGAGGCACTATCTTTACGGGGTGTCGTGCGAGGTTTTCACGGATCATCGAAGACTTTAGTATTTGTTCAAACAAAAGGATCTCAATTTGAGGCATAGGGGTGGTTGGAGCTATTGAAAGACTATGATATCACAATATTGTATTATCCCGGGAAGGCCAATGTGGTGGCCGACGCCTTGAATAGAAAGGCAGCGAGTATGGGCAGCCTTACGTACATTCGAGTCGGTGAGAGACCGCCTGCATTAGATGTTCAGTCCTTGGCCAATCAGTTCATGAGGTTGGATATTTTAGAGCCCAGTCGTGTTCTAGCTTGTATGGTCGCTCGATTTTCCTTGTTTTGAGCTCATTAGGGAGCGGCAATATGATGACCCTCATTTGCTTGTCCTTAGAGACACAGTGCGGTACAGTGGTTCCAAGAAGGTTACTGTTGGAGATGATGGAGTTTTGAGGATGCAGGGTCATGTTTGTGTACCCAATGTAGATGGATTTCGTGAGTTGATTCTTGAGGAGGCCCATAGTTCCCGGTATTCTATTCATCTAGGTTCCGCCTAGATGTATCAGGACTTGCGGCAGCATTATTGGTGGAGAAGGATGAAGAAGGATATAGTTGCATATGTAGCTCGATGTCTAAATGGCCAGCAAGTGAAGTGTGAGCATCAGAGACATGGTGGTTTGCTTCAAAAGATAGAGATTCCCGAGTAGAAGTGGGAGCGTATCACTATGGATATTTGTTGTTGGATTCCCACGGACTCAGAGGAAGTTCAACACGGTGTGAGCTATTGTGGATAGGCTGACCAAGTCAGTGCATTTCATTCCTGTGGAAGTTACCAATTCTTCAGAGCGGTTGGCTGAGATTTACATCCACGAGATCGTCCGTCTTCACGGTGTGACTGTGTCTATCATTTCTGATCGAGGTACACAGTTCACCTTGCACTTTTGGAGAGAAGTACAACGTGAGTTGGGAACGCAGGTGGAGTTGAGCACAACATTTCATCCTCAGACGGACTGATAGTCCGAGCGCACTTTTCAAATATTGGAGGATATGCTCCGCGCTTGTGTTATAGACTTCGGAGGTTCGTGGGATCAGTTCTTGCCACTCGTGGAGTTTGCCTACAACAACAGTTACAAGTTGAGCATTCAGATGGCTCCCCATAAGGCATTATACGGGAGGCAGTGTCGATCGCCAGTTGGATGGTTTGAGCTAGAGGAGGCTCGGTTGTTGGGTACATGATGCCTTGGATAAGGTTAAGATTATTCAGAATCGACTTCGCACAGCTCAGTCCAGGCAGAAGAGTTATGCCAACCATCGAGTTCGTGATTTTGCATTATGGTCGGAGAGAGTATTGCGTCGGGTTTCACCCATGAAGGGTGTGATGAGGTTCAGAAAGAAGGGAAAGTTGAGCCCTAGGGACATCGAATCCTTTGAGATTATGGAGAGAGTGGGTGAGGTGGCTTATAGGCTCGCATTGCCACCTAGTTTATCATTAGTTCATCCGGTGTTCCATGTGTCTATGCACCGGAAGTATCACGGTGATCTATCCCATTTGTTGGATTTCAGCTCAGTCCAGTTGGACAAAATCAAAGAGTACTACAAAAATAACACAATGCCTGAAATCCAATATCTAAAAGATAAACCTAAGGAAACATAGTCAACACACCGTCATGACTGTCCCTCATTTTTTGGCGTTTTACGGCCATAAAACTAGAATTCCGCTCGATTCCCATATTTTCGTGTGCTATAACCCACGCCTTCTGCTGTGGGGCCGGGCCTCTAGACCCAGATTGCCTAAACGTTTTTATGAACATCAAATACGACCTAAGGAACGATAGTCAATGCACCTCCCAACGCAAGCAACAATACGAATTTCAACTAAGCAAATACTGATAATTTCAAACACTCATGTACCACATAATTTTATTTCATCAAAATTTACTAACGGAATTGAAAAGAAAGACAATAGTAAGAATATGACCTTAATAGAATGAGTTTGAACCTCGGTTGTTTGACAACTTTAAGACTCACAAGAAATGAACACGACCGCGAACAAGATCTCAAACGTAAAACCTCGCCAAAAAATTAAAAACTAGCCGGATGGAACAACATTTGCATATCCGAATGCGAAACAAAATTCTTGCCGAAAAACTGATATGCTCAACTACGTAATTCATTTAACTTCGAGAACTTTCTATAGCCTTCCAAATCGGATGTTAAAACATAATGTTGGGCATCGAAAAATCAGATTTATAGAAGATCATAAGAAGTGAAGTGATCTGGATGAAAAAGTTCTTAATTAAATAATTGGAGTTATTGGGTGTTTTAGGAAGAAGGCAACAGCGGTGAGAGAGATCAGGGAATTCAGAGGGGCAGCCGGCCGATTTTGGGTGAAGGTGTTGCTAATGATTTTTTTTGTCAAGAAGGGGTCCTCTCTGCCGTTCTCTCTTAGGAATTTAGGTTCGATCCTCTCTTTTTTTTTTAGCTTTGTGTGTGTTTTATGGGAAGGGTTAAGGGATTGATCTAGGGAAAATGGCCTTAAGAAATCCGAAATTGGACTCTAGATTTTGGATTTCAACTATTAAAGTCCAACAACTAAGGAACTTAATCCATTTCTTTAAAATAATCTAAAATACTATCAAATATAAAATCAATTCCAATTAATTAAGGCAAAAAATGAAAGTATTTTTTGTTTTTTCAATTTTATATGTTAAAACTAAAATTGAAGATAAAAATATCTATACTCAAATAAATATTAAAAATACTACGAATACTAAATATAATCTTTAAAAAATTGCATGGGTCAAAAATTACTTGCTTACAGCTGCCCCTTTTTACTTGAAAACTCGAAGAATTTTTTAGCAAAAAATTAAGTAAGCAACGTAATTGACTTCTGACCCGTCACTTATTCAAATGAGATGAAGATGGATAAAAGATTGTGACCGAGCTCTGGTATCCGATCTGCCTACATATCCTTGGCTATAAAGGAATCAGGCTACGTGTAGTTCAGAGGTGAATGAAGTGAGGGAATATGTGGAGAGTCGAATGAGGTTCCGATCCGCGGTTCCTATTATTACATCAGAATCAAAATCTAAAAGAACTAACAAACCTATCAGCTATGAGTTACAAGATTCCTATCTATAAGTCTTCTGAAGCTTGATCTTGGGTCTTGAATGGTTCTTCATGTAGACTCTGATCTGACCTTTGATGCTTTCTAACTGCAGGTGTTAGTTCATTCTTCCAAGGCTTCTTCTAATCAAAACAGGAAATGCAATGCTCGTGACTTCAGTCCTGTCTTGAGCAGTTCACATCTTTTCATCTGCTTCTGCATTTTGGATTCATTTCTTCTTTTTTTTTTTTTATTTTATTCTCGATTGAGACTTCTTCTTTTGTTCATCTCATACTGTCGATCGCATTCTCTAGGCGAGCTTCTTGCTCATTTTCTTAAGGTTTCGATCGCCAACGTGTTGCAATCACCATGGATCCTCGATTATCTCACGTGGATGCAATAGGTCCCCATGAGCTCGATGAGGAGTCCGATGGATTCCCGAAATCGAGGCCTATGGAACATGTTCGGGTTCGATATGACAGGTTAAGGGCACTAGTAGAGAGGGCGTAAACACTATTAGGTGATGTTGCAGCACAGGGGGAGAGGTTAGAAGCATTGTTCAATTGGAGGGATCCTAGAGCTACTGCTATATTTATGGTGGTGTGATTATTTGCTTCATTGATGTTCTATGTGGTTCCGTTCAAGTAATTTGTGTTAGGCTCAAGGCTGTATTACTTGCGCCACCCTCGCTTCCGTAATGACATGCCTTCCATCCCCGTCAACTTTTTCCGGCGACTTCCATCACTCTCCGATCAAATTCTTTAGATTTTGTTTTTATTTTTTTCTCGGTGTAACTGGTTTTCATGGTACCTTTGTTTTATTTTGTAAAACATGGCATTAATAATAACTAGTACTGTATACGGCTAAAATTGGAGAGTCCGATTTCATGGCCACTTCGATGAAGATGAAGGGTCGAAGGCCCGAGCTTGGCATCAAAGGGCACATCGAGGGTCCTCGACCCCGAGGCAGTACGAACCAAGGGTCGACATGGAAAGGTGGAAAATCCACAAGGGGCACGTGGTTAAAACTGACAAAGTATACAAGATAGTACACGCCCGTACCGTGGCATTAAATGGCTGTACCAGCCATTCCTCTTTACATTAAATAGATGTACCAACAATATTTCTTTGTAATGATTACACATGTACTATGTTGGGATTCCCCTTCTTATATAAAGGGGACCCTTGTCACTTTGAAGCACACATGATATTCAATACAAGAACGACAACATTCTCTACATTTATTTCATTGATTCATTGCTTCCATTTATTGTGTTTCATTTATAGCTCTTCATTTATTACTTCTTATTGATCATAGATAGACCACTACTAAGGCCCACGATACTGTTTCATAAGTATCGATAGTCCCAAGTCAAGCTTCTCAAGCTCAACCTCGAGTCCTATCCGGATACCCTCGAGACCAGCCTCTTCGACACCTGGTTTGCGTGATCTAGTTCTTTTCGCTCCTATTTCATTTTTCTCACTTCATACTCAGCATCTACTGCCTAAATAACTGGTATTAAAATAAATCACATATTTTTAGAACCACGTAATCACATATAATTGTAATTACCATTTTCAAGGTAAACAATTTGGTGCCCAACGTGGGGCTAAAAATAATAGTTATTGTTTTAGTGCTGGTTTTCCAAAAACACAAGTGATTCTTCACACTTTTTCTTGCCCAAGAATCTTAAATTTCAGGTCAGAAAATGTCTAACTCAGTAAACGCATATGAAAACAACTGTCCTGAGGACCACAAGGAAAATGACACAGCTGCTTCAGGTGCCGGTATGCCACCACGAAACCCTGAGGGGGCACCAGTGCAAATTCCTGTCGATGAAAGCTCACGCAACGCCCATCATGTCGATGTGAACTCTCATGCAGACGGAAGCGTTCGTGAAGGAGACCAGCGTGAAGCACAAGGAACCCCTGTTCAAAGGGAAAGGGAAGTTAGCCTTCATGTTATTTTTGAGATATTGCATGCACAATAAGTGGCTATTGCTCAGCTACAAAGCCATCAGAGAATCTCGAGCACAGCCCCATCGCGTACGGCTCCTCAAGTCGAACAAGTACCGGAAAGATCGAGAAATAATGGGTCAGCAACCGACCCCTCCATTTTGAAAATGCTCGAAGACCTCGCAAAAAGGATTGAATCAGGCGAAAAGAAGATAGAGGCTAATGACAAAAAAGTGGAGACCTACAACTCGAGGGTTGATCATATCCCAGGCGCACCCCCGATCATAAAGGATGTAGATTCAAAAAAGTTCGTGCAAAGCTATTTCTGTCAAGTGCATCTCTGATGCCTATACCGAAGAAATTCAGAATGATCGATCTGCCAAAGTACAGCGGAATTTTGGACCCCAATGAGAACATCACTGCCTACACTTGTGTTGTGAAAGGCAACGACCTGAGAGACGAAGAGATTGAATCTGTTCTATTGAAAAAATTCAGTGAAACACTATCCAAAGGGGCCATGATGTGGTACCATAACCTGCCCCCGAACTCGATAGATTCATTTGCCATGATGTCGGACTCCTTTTTGAGAGCACATGCTGGTGTCATCAAAGTCGCTACAAGAAAATCTGATGTTTTCAAAATCAAGCAAAGGGATAATGAGATGATAAGAGAGTTCGTGTCCTGTTTTCAATTGGAACGAATGGAATTTCCACCAGTATCCGACGATGGGTGGTACAAGCTTTCACTCAAGGATTGAATGAGCAAAGCTCGGTAGCTTCGAAGCAGCTGAAGCAGAATTTGATCGAGTACCCCGCTATAGTTTGGGCAGATGTGCACAACAGGTACTAGTCGAACATCAGGGTCGAGGACGACCAATTGGAAGCCCCCTCGGGCTCGATGTATCCCAGCAGAGTCTTAGCAAAAGAATCTAGGCTTCCAGAAAGAGAGCCAAGGCTAAACAAAGAAATATATCAACCGTATGTAGAAAACCGGAGAAACATCCCGAGACGGAACGTGCCTCGAAGTGACCCAAGGATGGACCGAGAACAGAATCCTCGGGGACTCGTGAGTAAAGCGGGGTTTGACACGTATGCAGGGACAATAGAGGCACCCCGGATATCTGAATACAACTTCAACATTGATGTTTCAGACATCGTATCGGCCATTAGCAAAATCAGGGACACCAGGTGGCTGAGACCCGTGCTATCAGATCCTTCACAAAGGAACCCCAGCTTGATATGTGAATATCACGATACCCACGATCATAGGACCGAAGATTGCAGACAACTTCGAGAAGAGGTGGCCCGACTAATCAGCAAAGGGTACCTTCGAGAATTTCTCAGCGGCCGAGCTAAAAATCAATTCCGGGAAAGAGAGGAAAACAAGAAAAATGAAGCAGAAGAACCACGACATGCCATCCACATGATTATTAGTGGGTTCGACATTCCTCAGGGACCCGTTTTTAAGCAAACGAAAGTATCTATCACCAGGGAAAAGAGAACTCGGAACTATATATCTGAACACGCCCTTTCAGCGAAGAGGACATTGAGACCTTGTCTCAACCTCACAATGACGCACTGGTAATTTCTTTTCTTTTCAATAAATTTCAAATAAAACGTGTGCTCGTGGATCCAGGTAGCTCGACCAACATAATTCTGCCAAGGGTGGTAGAGCAACTCGGGTTGCTCGACCAAATCATACCCGCCTCTCGAGTCCTCAATGGGTTCAACATGGCAAGCGAAACAACGAAAGAAGAAATCATCCTCCCGGTCAACGTAGCCGGCACAATTCAGGATACCAAGTTTCATGTCACCGAAGGTAGCATGAGGTACAACGCATTGCTTGGAAGGCCATGGATCCACAATATGAGGGCGGTGCCGTCAACCCTTCACCAAATGACTACGATGGATGGAGTAAGAATAGTATACGGAGAGCACCACGCAGCAAGAGAAATGTTCGCAGTGCACGATGTGGCACTGACACCTTCTACATCGAAGGAGCCAAAAAACAAGTAAACAACTGAGTAACAGTCACAAATTACATCCTCGTAGGAACAAAAGAAGGATCGTTCCGCGTCCTCGGAACTGATAACCAAATCGTACAAAGGCTCGTGCGCCATCGTAGCTAAGGTACAACCCTATCCCTTCTTCTTTCACACTATATGCTAACCTGCATGCAGGTGTTCTATTGAAAGGAGTCAAAGCACCTCCTGACTCGAAGGCCTTAGGTCTGAAAGCATGCATTGCACTCTTTTTCCCCGCATCGGATTTTATCCCAAAAGTGTTTTACCGGCGAGGTTTTTAACGAGGCGACATCCATATTCTACCTAAGGAGAACTCACCAGTATTCAAGGCTTCTCTTCGATCAACCTCGAATACTGAGGGGCATCCCCCCGGGAGATCACAAAAATATGCCAAAGAGGGTCTCGATAGGAAAATGATGTATCGGACCAAACGGTCGAATGAACTATGTCTGTATAGAATAATCGAACCCTCGATGGAAAAAATTTGTATACTTGTACCAAGTAATCAGAGAAGTACCTTCTATCATAAAAACATTTCGCACATCAAAGAAGTTCTCCATTTTTATAAGAGACAGCCTCAGGGCTAAAAATTTAGCAAGCACACAGGAACTGTCCTCGACATTCAATCCACCGAGTTGCCAAAACTCGAAGCCGTAAGACCTCAGGGCAGGTAACTTCGAGCTCATAAGCCCTCCTCGAGGCAACATCCATTCCGACTCAGGAACTGTCCCCGATAGTTAGTTCATCAATCTATAAAACTCGAAGTCGTAAGACCTCAGGGCAGGTAACTTCGAGCTCATAAGCCCTCCTCGAGGCAACATCCATTCCGACTCAGGAACTGTCCCCGATAGTTAGTTCATCAATCTATAAAACTCGAAGTCGTAAGACCTCAGGGCAGGAAACTTCTAACTCATAAGCCCTCTACGAGGCAATATCAACAGCATAAGCCCTCCTCGAGGCAACCTCAATTCAGACTCGGGGACTGCCCCCGACTGTCGGCTCATCAGGCTATCTAACTCGAAGCCGTAAAACACCCGGGTCGGAAACTTCGAACTCATAAGCCCTCCATGAGGAAACATCAAAACTGTAAGACCTCAAGCAAGGAATATACAAGTTTTTAAGACCTCAAAACAGGCATAAACCCCATATCAAAGTCAAGGCTATATATCGAACTTGCAAGACCCAAAAGGCTTACCCTTGATAAGACGCCATGGCTATCTCAGTCGGGGACAAAAAGGCTACGACCAAACATTATGACCACCGTGATAAGGCTTCGGTAAAACTAATGCAACTCGCAGACGTCCGACTGTTGCCATAAAATCACAAGCCTCCATTTACTTCGAAAAACTTCGAAAGAACCGGTTAAAGGTTGTACCAACCTAAATCATAAGAGCCCAAGTCGTCCGCTACATTAAAAGTTGTACCAACCTAAAGCGTAAGAGACCAAGTTGCCCACTACATTTAAAGTCGTACCGACCTTATGCGTAAGAGCCCAAGTCGCCAACTACAGGTCGTACCGACATAAAGCACCTTCGGGCCAATTTGAAAACCTGAGGGTTGTTGAGCTCGAGTCGAAACCCGACTCGGAGACTAAGCCCGACACGGTTAACTAAAGCGCCTCAGGGCCGAAAAAACGTAAGAGCCCGAGTCGCCCACTACATTTAAGGTTGTATCGACCTTACGCATAAGAGCCTGAGTCGCCGGCTACAGGTCATACCGACACAAAGCGCCTCCGGGCCAATTTGAAAACCTTAGGGCTATTGAGCTCGAGTGGAAACCCGATTCGGAGACTAAGCCCGACACGGTTAACTAAATCGCCCCAGGGCCGAAAAAGCATAAGAGCCCGAGTCACCCGCTACATTTAAAGTCGTATCAACCTTACACATAATAGCCTGAGTTGCCAGCTACAAGTCATACCGACACAAAGCGCCTCCGGGCCAATTTGAAAATCTGAGGGTCATCGAGCTCGAGTCGAAACCCGACTCAGAGACTAAGCCTGATACAGTTGACTAAAGCGCCTCAGGGCCAAAAAAGCGTAAGAGCCCATGTCGCCAGCTACAACGAAGGTCGTACCGACCGAAAGCATAAGAGCACGAATCGCCAGCTTAAAGAGCCTCAGGGCCAATTTATAACCCCAAGAGTCTCATCTCAAAGTCCAATTCGCCGGGCTAACTACCAACAGGCAAAATCAAATCAAAGAATATACATATATATATATGTGTGTGTGTGTGTGTGTGTGTGTGTGTGTGTGTGTGTGTGTGTGTGTGTGTGTTACAAATACATATTTACAATGCACCTGCAGGAGTCTTATGCAAACAACAAAGCAAAAAATCTATTATACTCTCGGGATCAGCTCCCTCAAAGGCCCCTCGGACTGGCTCCCACGGAGGCTTTCAAGTATCAGCATCAGCTCAATAAGAAAGGAAAAACTTGACGTCGATCTCGTCCGCCTCGGCCTGCTTTATTTCTTCCGAGAGGTCAAAGCCCCTAGCATGTATCTCCTCAAGGGTCTCCCTCCGGGACTTGGATTGGGAGTACTCATTTCTCCTTCTCTCTCTGTTGAAAGCTCCTCTCAGCTCAGCTCAGCCCGTGCATCGGCAACGTCTTTCAAGTAAACGGCCACCTTCTTATTGGCCTTCGCTCGAGCTACCTAAGTTTCAGCCTGATCATCCACAACATATGCCTTCGTATTTAGAAGATCAGCCTCGAGCTTGGCAATCCTGCTCGAGTGAATTGAGCTATCTTCCCGGGCATTGCAAAGTTATGTGTCAAGGGCAGCAGCCTTGGCCAAGGCATTCCTTTAGGCCGCAACATGCACGCCTACCTGCGCTTTCAACGCTTGTCATTCGGACCTAACTTTCCCGACCTTGACCCAAAGGCGCTCCAACACTTCTATTTTTTCCTGCAACTGAAGCACCAAAGCGTTAATTCCCAAAAGCGAGAAAGGAGGCAATACCCCTTCAGGGTAAGGATTACCTGACGCTCGAGTTTGCCTTCACAAATCCGGCTCCGATGCCTCTCCACCCAAAGATGTATCAACTTACTTGTTTTCTCGTTGCAAAGATGCTTGAGAGATCTTTTCTTACCCGAAGCTTCCCGCAGTCGGTCCTCACAACGAAGCAGTTCATCCTTGAGTTTATCAAAGACCTGCAAAAGAAAAACTTCAGTTCAAAGAATGAAGATGCATAGTTAAAAAGCCAGCAAGGCCGATCAGAACTCACCTCGGAGCAGAGCTGATGGGCCTTCGTAAAAGTTGAACATACATCTACCGGCTTGATCCCGTCGGCCCCAACTGAACCGCTCTCAATAGGGGTATGATTACTCGAAACGTCAATTGGCCGAGGCGGCCCCTGGTCCCGAGCATCCATCGAAGTACCTTCGAGGGTAGAAGAAGACGATGGTGGAGGACTCTTGTTTTCTCTCTCTCAGGGAACCCTTTCTTCGAAATTAGAATTCCCAGGCCTGGCAGAACCGGTAACCTCAGAAGGGACCCCGGCCCGGGCCGTAGACAAAGAGTCATCGTCGCCAAGAGAGCCGACGTCCACATAATGGCCGACGTATATAAAGTTTTCCTCAGAAATGGCATCTCCTTTATGCCTCCTAGAAGGCCCCGCATCATCATGAATGTTCTCATCTATAGAGGATCTTTTTCAATTATTGTCCTCCCTCAGGCTTTCCCTCTCCTCGAAGGGGCACATCCTCATTTTGGAGAACCCACCAACAACTGTGGCATTAGAGTCAGTACACAAAAAAAGTAACATTCATCAAAAGGGATACCACACGACTCATACCGTGGTGCTTTGCTTCCCATCTATCGCTCGAGAGAACACGCCATTTGCGCTCATCATATCTCGAGGAAGCCGCCAACTTCCGAGTTCAGTCCGCAAGATCGGGGACCTCCACAGGCATCCACAGGACCGCTGAAAATGAGAACAAGAAACACTCTTATAAGTTGATAAGAGCAAAAGACACTTAGTCACGACATGGTGCTTGCGTTTAAAGTTCCATTTTTTGGGAAAAGGCAGCAACTCCACTGGAACGATGTCGACGATCCTCACCTGAACAAACCGACTCATCCATCCCCTATTTCGGTCCTCATCATCGATGGCAATAAAAGGCCTCGTGGACCGACGTCGCAATGCAATCAAGCCTCGACAATGTTGGGGCCGATATAACCTAATGAGGTGGATGAGGGTAAATTCAAGCTTAGCCTTTTTGGTGAAATACCTCATCATCAGCACTATGCATCAAAAGGACGGATGAATCTGTGCCAAAGTAACTCGGTACCTTCTATAGAACTCGAGCACAAGCCAGTCGAGGGAGCCTAATGTAAACGGATACGTGTACACGGTCAGGAATCCCTCTACATAAGTCATAACATTTTCTTCTCGAGAGGGTATCTGCAGCACCACATTCCCCCCCCCCNGGGGCATCGTAGGGTTTCTCTATTGCAAAGTCCTTTTTCAAAGCAAAGCAGTACGAGGTCAGCTCGCCATACGCCGGCGGTGTACCACCAGCCGGGATAGGGGCAGAGGAAGAATTTCCCTCTTCTTAGTGAGCATATTCGTGCGCGGCAACCATGGTTACTCAAAGCAGAGGTAAAAAGGGGGGACGGAACCCGTTTTTCCAAAAATAGAAAAGAAATGAGAAAGTTGAAAGAAAAGCTGAGGTTTTTTGCAAATGTGCAAGAGTTAGAATGAAGGAGAAGCAAGAATATTTATAGAACGAATGATGGCCAACCAACTGCCTTAAAGGCCATTTAATTTCTGACAAGTCGTCATGGCATTTGGGGAAGTGTACCGGTGGGGCCACTTCACTCACTTCAGGGTCACGTCGCATAAATGACACCATCGTGGAGGGTTCGAGGAATCAAAGCTCACAGGCCGACCTAATCTCGAGAAGGTTTCCGATCTCGAGGAGACCTCCTATTGCAAGTACGAGTTCTGAGGAAGCGAAAAATCAAAGCATAAAAGTCATATTATGGGGAAAGGGTTACGGAACTAAGTCTATGCATAATATGACAAAAGTGTTCTATTTCCAAAAATATATTTATGCAAGTGTTTTTTTACAAGAGTTCCCCCGAAGGGTCCCATGTACAAAAAGAAGGAAAAATCAAAAGGGAAGAAAAGCTACTCTATGCCTCCACCACTGTCCGAGCCACTTTCAGAGCCTTCGTCCGATGTACCCGGCGTTGTCAGTTCCTCCTCCAGTGCCTTGGCCTCTTCGATCTCGGCAGAGAGATCGACACCTTTGGCGCTCACTTCCTTGAAGGCCTGCCTCTTGGTTTGTGCACGAGAATAGGTAACTACCTGAGTCAACTTCATCTCGGCCTTCTCATATGTCTCCCTTGCCCGTTCATTTGCAGCAGCGACATCCCTCTTGTACAAGGAGACATATTCACTGGCCTCGGCCTTGGCCTCAAATAGTGCAGCAGCCTCCTCCTGAGTACCTCGGAGAAGATCTTGGGACGAGGATAGCTTCCCCCGAAGAATCTCCCTCTCAGAAGCCGCGGTATCATTCAGCCGAGCCAGCTCCATGACTTCGGCGTCCTTGGCCGCAACCTCCTCTCGAAGCCGCTCCATCAGGGCATCCTTCTGCATAATCTGAGAAGAAGAAAGCAAGTTATTCACCACCAAGTGTTAAAACTAAAAGGTGAGAATGTGGGCAATAACATACCTGCTCGGAGAAATTGGCCCTCTCCCGAAGTTCTCTCTCCAAGCTCTCCCGAAGGTTGGTCAGCTCCTTCTCTCTTCGAGCGCACAAAGCCTCGAGCTCGACCAACCCCGCCATAAGCTTCTCAAGTTCATCTCCACGATGAGTCAACTCATCTTGCAACTTGGAGAAAGACTGGTCATATAACTTCTTGACCTGCAACACAGAGAAGGGAAATCAGAAAACGAAAATAGAAGATCAGAGAATAAGTATATTTTTCTCAAAAGTCACCTGCTTTTGGAGCCTCTCGGCTTCCTCGAGGGAAGCTGGGGAATCAACACCGGTCTCTTCGTCTATCCCCTCTAATTAATATCTGAATGCGTCATCCTCTCCACGAGAGGTCCCTGGACCGGGGACACCCCTAACTTGAGCATCCCGTATCTCCCTTGGAAAGAATGACGGGCCCGAATGAAGACCACCAGCGATGTCGGCCTCCATCGAGGTTTCTTCCCTACCTTGGAAAGCTTCAGTAGCAAGCCCCCCAAGCTCCTCAACACGGATTGTGCCATGTCCGATGAGCGTATCGGGGACTGCGCCTAAACCCTCCTCGAGGGTCTCCTCTACAAACGGTGGGCCCACATCAGCCACCTCAAGCTCAACAAGCGACCCCTCAACAGCCCTCGAAGCCTCAGCGCTTCGCTTTTCCCTTTGTACCAAAGGGAAGGCATCGTCGCTCTCCTCCTCGGTCCGCAGGCTCTCAACGGCCATCGAAGACAAGACCGTAGCATCGGTCTTAGGCCTTCGAGTCTTTGGCCTCTTTGATTTTGGGGACCCCGTCGGGGCCTCTTTCTTCATCTTTCTATATTTGGTGTCCTTTGGGGCCTCTTCTTCGGTGGGGGCGGCCTCATCAACACGCCTTCATCAAGGCCTGCACAAATATATCATGTCAAAAAAGCATCATCATCAAAAATTCTCACAAAGAATTTGAAAGCAGTAGCAACAACTTACCATGGTTCTTGGCCTGCCATCGTGTTTTGGCCAGCTCACGCCATGCACGTTCATTGTATGGGAAAGCGGAGTCTAAGCATTTGATCCACCCCGGAAGGTCCTGAACCGCGTTGGGAACGAAACAGTGGCTACACAATTATAAGAAAATCAGTCGAAAGAGAAAGGGAAAACGAAAGCATGCTCGATTCGAAGGAACTTACGTTTCATATTCCACTCCTCCGGGAATGGCATTCTGTCAATAAGGATGATGTCCGAGGTTCTGATTCTAACGAATCGGCTCATCCACCCCCGATCTCTATCCTCATCGATGCAGGCGAGGAACGCCTTGGTGAATCGACGGTGTAATTTAATAAGGCCCCCATGGAAGAGTCGAGGGCTATATAATCTAATCAAATGGTCGAGGGTGAAGGTCATTCTCTCGACCATATTGGTGATATGACAAAACATATATACAATCCTCCAGAACGAAGGATAGATCTGGCCGAGTGTCATTAGGTATTGGTGGAAAAAATCAAGAATCACCGGATCAACCGGTGGAGAAGAAGAATTGACGGGGCCTAAGGTGAAGGGATATGTGTATATACTGAGAAAGCCAGCCTTGTGCATGACTATGCTTTCATCAGCCATTGGGATCTCTACTCGGGCTGCCTCCCCCCCGTGGCAGTCAAGTTTCACCCTCTCGATATCCGATACTACACTTATGTATCGGGACATGGGCTCGCATCGACCCGATGTAGAGGGAGGTTTTTCTATTGTAAAATAAGAAATGGTGTCGAGAGGGCCAGGGATGCATTGCTCGATTGTAGGAGGGGTTTTTGATTTTCCCTTAGACTGGCATGATGTAGAAGCAACCCCATCTTTTTAAGGAACCATTTTTGAAGTCTTTGCCATGATAGCTATCGAGTTTTGAAGTGAGAAGATGGGGAAAACGTGAGCAGGTAAAAGATAAGAAGAGAGAACACTTTGTTAAAATCCAAAGGTTTGAAGAAGAAGGTGCAAAATTATGAAGAGGCAAGTAATTGTGGTTTTTATAGGGGCCATTTGGGCAAGCTTGAAGCGGGAAAGTCGAATCTGTGACGGTTTTTGGGCTTCTCGATAATTGTGATTGACAGCGACCTCTGCACAGCTTTTCATGTCACAATCATTTAATGCTCTGAAGGGGATGACGTCATAGTAGGAGTGTCGAAGGGGCAAAAGGTCAAAACCATCTCTTATCTCTTCATTCTAAGAAATGCGGGGACTATCTGTATACGGCTAAAATCAGAGAGCCCGATTTCATGGCCACTTCGATAAAAATGAAGGGTCGAAGGCCTGAGCTCGGCATCAAGGGACACATCGAGGGTCCTCGACCTCGAGTCAGTACGAACCAAGGGTCGACATGAAAAGGCGGGAAATCCGCAAGGAGCACGTGGTTAAAGCTGACAAAGTACATAAGATAGTACACGCCCGTACCGCGGTATTAAATGGTTGTACTAGTCATTCCTCTTTAGATTAAATAGCTGTACCGGCAATATTTCTTTGTAATGATTACACATGTACTATGTTGAGATTCTCCTTCTTATATAAAGGGGACCCTTGTCACTTTGAAGCACATATGATATTCAATACAAGAACAACAACATTCTCTGCTCCCTAACTTAAACATTCTCTACAATTATTCCATTGATTCATTGCTTCCATTTAGTGTGTTTCATTTATAGTTCTTCATTTATTACTTGTTATTGATCATAGATAGACCACTACTAAGGCCCACGATACTGTTTCATAATTTTCGATAGCCCCAAGTCAAGCTTCTCAAGCTCGACCTCGAGGCCTATCCGGATACCCTCGAGATCGGCCTCTTCGACAACTGGTTTACGTGATCTAGTTCTTTTCGCTACTATTTCGTTTTTCTCACTTCATACTCAGCATCTACTGCCTAAATAACTAATATTAAAATAGATCACATATTTTTAGAACCACATAATTAAATATAATTGTAGTTATCATTTTCACGATAAACAAGTACTATTTTTTAATTCAGTGGTTTGGTTTCTTAACAATATGTATTTTGATACTTTACTTTTCCAAGTGAAATGACCGTTGGTGTATTGGGATAATATATTATTAATATGTATTCTTAACAATCAGTGATTTGGTTTCTTTGCATACGTATATATATATATTCTGTTTTAGTGCTATTTTAGATATAGTTTAGCGCGACAAAATGGTTAAAAGAAAACAGTTATTCACTAAAAATGAGTTGGATAATGAACTTTTTAAAAACGGATCAAATATGTATAATAAGCATATTATCCATTTAGAAAATAGATAACAAATAGATAACTAATGAGTTTAACTCTTACAATTGTAAAACCTCAAATTGGGGATTCCTCAAGTTTGAGAGATTAGAAATCCTCCCAAAAGCGATCATATTCAATAAGTCATAGATAATATGAATATCCATATTATCTGCGGGTTAACCCATTTTTTTTCCGTATTAAATATGGGTCAGATCGATAATTTATCCACTTTTGCGTCACCCGTTTCGACCCGACTCATATCCGCCCCGCCCCGCCCCGCCCCTTTGCCACCCCTAAGCGTGCGTGAGAGAGAGGACAATGAAATTGTTGTATTCTTAGATAGTCATTATCTTTGAATTTGCTTCAAAGATATGTTGAAGTAATTTCGTTCATTGCCCTAAATACTGTTTGACTTTAGAGTAGTATAGTTTTCTCCCTCATTGTAGATTCAAACAACATTCTTATAGTGGTAGGAAAACCATAGTAAAAACATGAGTTTATCTCACTTTGTCTGTTGGGTAGT
Source organism: Nicotiana knightiana (assembly GCA_005239525.1). Taxonomy (NCBI): domain Eukaryota; kingdom Viridiplantae; phylum Streptophyta; class Magnoliopsida; order Solanales; family Solanaceae; genus Nicotiana; species Nicotiana knightiana. The sequence goes on from ML430839.1 coordinate 35,899, forward strand.
TGCTTCCTATTTTGGTACTTATAACCAACCAGATGCTGACTGCTTTCAGATATTCTATGAATGGCTAATTGAGTATAGTGTAATTAGCTCAGAAGATTTCTATCCTATCCTGCTTAATCCTTTCTACTCAATGATACAACTTTACATCTACGCAATCATGTACTAGGATGCTCTTAATAGCAGCCAACAAAGCTACCTCATGTAAGAGAGTTGAACACCAAAGGAAGCTAGATTGCACACTTCTGCCTATTAAATAAACTGTAAACATACCTTTTCTCATCCCAATGTCAAGAAAAGCAAACTGTCATGTCATGTCATATCACAAAATTACTCTTTTCCAGAACCTGTAATGAACACTATAGGTCCCGAAACACTTCAAGGATACTTCTGTCGTTGTATGAATACAAAGAGCATGCAAACTATCAGTAATGCACCTACTAACAAAGGGGGTTGATGCAAGAGGGATTTGGAGTACATCAACGATCTAGTCTAGTACTGTGAAGACGAAAAGGAAGCAACGTTGTCATATCAGTTAAAACAAATACAAGTTCTGGTGCTTTTGAGAGTTATTCTGAATCAACAACAGCATACTCAGTATAATCACACCGGTAGTGTGTACGTAGACTTTACCCCTACCTGGAGAGGTAGAGTTGAGTATTCTGAATCATTCCTAGTAAATCCTTCTTCAAATAGAAAGACCATTCAAAGAGGTTTGTGTTAGCTTCTGCAGGTGTCCAATGTCCATAGAGGAGCAAACACAGGTAATGACTGAGTTGTAGTGGATGGACTACAAGGGATCACAAAGAGGAAGGAAACAAAAAAAGAACAAAGAAAGAAAATGAAAATGGTTTCTCCATTCACTCAAGGCATTTGTTCTGTGCTTAGAGACTTGGCTTCCCCAAGCAGATGTCTTATGGGCTACAGCACTGTGTTTTTTCTTTGTGCCCCAGTTATCAATGTCGCAATCATCTCCTCAGAGATTCATTCCCCGTATCTCTTCGAAATCAGAGGCATGCTATAGATGGCACATCAAACCACAAACATTGACTGCCAAAGTCCCACTATGCTCTCCCAGTTTAGCTTGCGATGGTCATCTATATTAGTTCAACCCCTCTTTTACATTAATGCATTAGACTAGATGAGTCATTTGACGTGCAACACAGTTGAAAGTAAACTGAATAGAGAAATGAATGAACCTGTGAAATTCAAAGAAGCATTCATTTAACGTAGAGAAAACTGATTCTCTCATGGAGCCAAATAATTGACTTCCAGTTAAAGATATACAACCACCTGCTGAGAGCAAGAAGATTATCACAGACTAGACTCAGTCTACACCTGTAACAGAACTTGGCCACTCTTACCTTAACCATGTAATATATTGGGAAAGAATAGCTTTGTCTGCTCCAGTCAAAACAAAGAAATATCAATAAGTTTCCACACATGAACATAGATGGATTATCCAGTAAATTACTAGGCTAACTGAAATATACTTGGCATAAAAAAATCAACATGCTATTTCTTAAACCCTTACTACAGATCAGAAGTTGTATAAACAAAGAAAGAGTCACTGCTTGTATAACTGGATATGAAGGCCCTTCCAACTGAGGTTGGCTGAGAATAGGCTAACTCTGAGCGTTTAAGAACTAAATCCTTGCAAAAGGTTCCCCTGCATTGAAGAATGAGAAGCAAGTTCAGACTAAATGTAAATCATAAGCAATCCAAATCTATGCGGAACTTTGGCATTCCAGACTGCAAATGGCAAACAGGGAGTTTAAAGTAAGGAAAATAGTTCTTACCCATTTTACCAACTTCAAGTAACTTATTTGACCAAATTTATAATGCAACAGTTATTTTGCAGAGAGCACGGTCAGACAAACTCTATTTGCGAAATAGAAGCACATCCGATGCTTCAACGACGAACTCTGTGTGTGAGCATCTACTAAGCAACATCCAATCTTTCATTTTGGTGTGCTCTTCTTTCTTTCCTTGGTCATTTCGTTCTGACATATTCATTATAACTTATCCAATTACAATGTATTAACCGCTAATGCACCTTTCTTTTACCAAATCTCAAGGGCATAGTCTAATATGAGGGTAATATGTTTCTATTTTTTATTTTTTTGATGACGGAGAAATCACAGAGGGGCAATAGTGCACGGTCCGAAACTCGGTGAATAATGGGACCGCCACTAACCCTTCTCTACTCAAAAACCAGGCTCTGATCTTGAGTGCAGCAGGGTTCAAACCCGTGACATGCGCCTAATCCTCAAATAACCTGCTACACTCTTACCACTAGACCAAAACCCTGAGGGGCAATCATGGGAGCAGTATTTTACATAGTGTCGTATCCTAAATTTTAATGGAACAAAAGAGGCCCAGCTGGGTACTGACCAGACGAAGCCATGGACTTCGAATAATTTGTTGTCTTATCATATTCATTTTCCTATCACCTGTGGAATGTATCTTAGCCAAACTCTTAAAAAACAATGAGAGTAGAGACCAGTGATGCTCAACAACAAAGTTTTCAGTTTCTTGCAGATATTAAAGACATTATCATTTGGCAATTGAATTCAAGAACCAACTTCGCGTTATGCAAGTAAATACCACCCCAAGAATCCCAGAGCTCCTTTGAAACTGATATCTAAGGACGTTTCCATTTGTATCCACTGTTCTTCAGTAGGCTTGAGTAAAGCATAATCCTTGCCCGTAACAGCCACTTGATCACCATTGACACCTTTGTAATAGCATGAATTTGAAATTGTTGCACGTTGAATATAGGAAGTAGTGGGCAAAACCTTCTTAATCATCTCTCAACCTCCTTGATAGCACTCAGCTATATTCCTCAGAACAATTTCCTTATCAAGATAATTACTGCATGGAAAAACTAGAGGCATTATGTCTGAAAGTGCAATTGTACCCGGAGAGTAGAAGTCTCTAGTAAACTTTACGAAGCTGGAGGACAGCTCTTCATCTTGAGAAGCACCAATCAAGCGACTCGAACATGTACTTGAGCAGCAGAGAGTACTACACCATTCTGTTTCTGCAATATAGATAGAGTACACCGTGGTAGGATCTTCTCATACTACATTGATGGCGTACACCACTCTGATTCTGTGAATACTTGCATACCAGGACCCCTTTCATAAATTATCAAGTGCAAGCGAAGAAAAATTCAGCTTCAAGTTTACAAAGACACTTGTCAAGTGAGTTCATCAGACTCACTTATGGAATTTAGTTTTGTTTTATCAGTCACTGTCGCCTCTCTTCCTTTTTCCAGTGGTCTCGTTTCTCAGACATGAATTTTTTTGTTTCCAATTCAAAAGGAGCAATTACTAGTTTGAACCCCGTAATTTAACTTTTGTCAGTTCATTAAGCATGCAATATATTTACAATAAAAAAACTTCAAGGAACCATAACAACTCTGAGAAAGTGAATGGCATTACCTAGCAGCATCCAGCAAATAGCTGGCAATATGTTTTCTTCTGTTGGAGGGACTAACCCAAATGGCTCTAATGCCACATAAAGCAGATACAGCTTCCTTCTCACACAAGATTACTCCACTATCAGACTCTTCATGGCTTTTGGTTGATTGATTTATTCTTACAATTTCCCTTTGGAAACTCACTCCCCCAAATTGGAGTGTGGTTGAAGTCCGTCTTGCTTCCTTCTCGGGTGAAACCTTACACCTGCTGCTTTCTGATCTTGAGAGAATCTTATACGCCTTCTTTATGGGCTCTGTTACCAGACATCCAGATATTCTTTGAGAAGATATAAACAGATAAACCTGTTAACAGGAGAAATGTTTCAGAGTTTCATTCACATAGCTAGACAAACTCAGCCTCTCACATAACCACCACATGAAGGGAGAATTCTTCATAAAAATTAGTCGGCAAAATGAAGACAACCATTCAACGTCATAGCACGATTAAGAAGCTTCATTGAGCTCAAGTAACTTACAACTCAAATTAGAAAAAATATAAGTAGAAAGCTGGACAGTTGAAATTTGATATTTATTAGTGAATAACTTTGAACAATGAAGTTCACTTTCTATGACAGTAAGTTTCTTATAATTGCAAGAGAACGGAACCTTGCATAGCTGATGATATATCCACCCATCTCCAAGTTCCATCTCCATCATCTTCACAACTTCCTGTACCTGCCAACAACACACTCTCTTTAAGTCTATGAACACTATGTTTAACATGAATAACTAGAGAAATGTTAATCGGGAACGTCAAAATACAGATAGTATCTGAAAACCTTGTTTCTCTGAGGAGGAGGGTCATCGTCCAGCACCAAGATAATTCGGCCAATTTCAAGAGGAGGAATTTGAAGAACTCTTTCATTCCGCCAACCCTGGACATTTTATCAAATCCCAGCAGGATAGAACTTTAATCTTTTAATAATTTTACACAAATTTGAAATAACATACTCTGTTGCTGAATTACCTTAAATGGAATACCATGCATATAATTCTTGTGAAACGTCTTATGAAACTTTTCATCCCCTTCATCACCTCTGGCATACTTGAAGCCACAGACGGTACAAGTATGTAATAAAAAATCAGACTGACCCAGTTCCAAATAAAATTGGGCGTACTTTCTCTTCTTATTCAAAACTTTCCCAGACTTTGCCACCCCCAGGTCTGGCGCAAATTTCTCCAAGTCTATTTCCTTGGATGCTTCATCAGTTGATGCACCATTGATTTCACTGCAAAATCAGCTTAGCATTAGCAAAGAACTTGAAGGGGAAATAAAAATGGTCATCAATGTTAGGTAGTAACAACACGGAGATGTAATTTTTTTCCAAACACATAATTTTGGCAGAAAACCTACTTGTTTAAGAAAATTAAGAAAATGATTTAGGAAAGATTGTAACGATCATACTTTTGTACTTAAAATCATTATGAATAGTTTAATGGTGTGATGATAAGAAACTGTCCTTAAATTGGTTCCCCTTATCTGCGTCTTATAGAAGAGAGAGAAGGCTAGTTTCAATCAACAAACAAGGTAATTGTAAGTAGACGACAGAGATGATGAACAAATATATGTGTTTCTCACTTATTTAGCAATTGATCATCTCCATTTTCCTTTTACCTCTCTTTAGTTCCTTCCATTTTGGATAAAATCCAACCACAACATTTTGATTTAGTGTGCTTGCTCATTAACATAGACTTCCCTTTCCTGTTTGACTTTCTCAAAATTTCTTTCCTTTACTACAATTTGCTTTCATTCTTTTATTTTTCCTTTTAGCACACAAAAATTGATTACTACCTCGAATAAGAAAAATAAACAGGGTGCTGAAGTGAAGGCTGCTAAGAATCCAACTCGAAAAGCTGAACGAAAGCCATATAATACATCAGTTTCATATGTTGAGAGTCAAAGATTCTAGTTTTACTGGTAATTCGACTGAGGTAATATCCAATCAACCTCTCATAGAGGCAGAAAACAAAGCTGGGTTATGCAGCTAGTAATTAGGTAATCTGAAAGGGGGGAAAACTACAGCAGAAAAGAATTGGGTAAAATGTAAAAAATGTCCAAAAAACTAGAAAATATAGAGGGAAATAAAAAATTGGATTAAGAAAAGTTCCAATCAAAGATTTTGAGGACAGAAATTTCAAGATTCAATAGTAGAGAAAAAGGAATTAAGTAAAGATAAAAAGAAGTAATAGAGAATGTACCCAAATGAATTTTGAGGTCTGCGCTGGTAAGTAACAACAATTTCTGGCTGTAACCTCCCATAATCAAACATATCACTGCAACATTGGGATGGGTTTGCAGTAGAAGAAGAGGGCCTGAAGAAGCTGCTAATTTTCGATTGCATTTGATTTTCTCTCTCTCTCTCTCTCGGCCCTGTGAAAATTCTGCTAAATTAGCGCTTCCCGCCTCACTGAACTAAAACAAGTCGAGACTATTTATTAAGGTGTGTTTTATGTCGTTTTTTTTTCTAAAGAAAAACTAAACCAAAGCAACTAAGTCCATTTTTCAAAAATTGAAACTAAACTAAACTAATTAAGTTATTTTTTATCGATTTGGTTTTGTCGGTTTTTAACATTTTTGGTTTTTTATCGATTTTTTTTAAATATGAGACATACACTACCAAATCCATATTACGACGGTTATATTTTCAACGTAACACTATCAAACTAATTGCTCTTTGAGAAATCTATCATTTACCAAGACATATTAATGATAATTGAATCAAATAATGATCAATAATTTAACTACTCAATTAAAAATCGATTATTTTTAACATGAAATAAATTCTTGTACTTAGCAAAAGAAAACTACTAATCAAACTAGAATGTAAATGTAAATAATTAGAATATTATAATAGCAAAGAACTATACTAAAAATGCAAACGACTAATATGTACCATAAAATTTTAGAAATTTTATATAAAAAATATACATATATACATGTGTCGTAATAAATTTAAATAGCTACTTTTATAGTCGGTTTGGTTCGGTTTTTTCGATTATTTTTTGATTAAAACCAAAACCAAACAAAATTGGATCGATTTTTAAATTCAAAATCAAAACCAAACCAAACCTAAAAAGTATCGGTTTTTTGATCGATTTGATTCGATTTTCGGTTTGGTTCAATTTTTCGGATTTTTATACCCCTACTGGAGAGAGTGGTACTTCTATTTATCAAAGTATGAGCACTGAACTCAACGTTGATATCACAATTGATCTAATATTTTTTGTATAACTAATAACTAGCCCATGAAATCTATGTATAAATATATCCTTTTCCATATTGCACTTTAATTCCTTGGTAGCCCGGTCCATTTTTGGTTGCTGCTGCTTACACAAATAGCCCTTTTCCATGTTACTTGCTGCCCAGTTTTGTCGGTTGCAAAAGTACTCCACTGTCCATCCACTGTAGCTATCAGCTAGAATTTCTCGATCATTTGATGTCAAATTTGTTTCCCTTCCTCCACCAATGTCCCATACATCATGCCAGTACCAGTTACACTCATAGGAATAAGATGTTTTCCTCATGTACCTGGTCTCAAGTACTGGCCAGAACTTGGTCGCCAACCTTGTTGTGCATATATTTTCCTGTGGCCTGCTGCCCGTCCATCTTGAACTATTTGCTGGACTGATATCCTATTGTGATGCACTTGGCTTCTTGTGTGTCCTACTCCTTGTATATGTTGAGTTTCCTCATTTACCATGGTGTGTAGTCTTCATAAATCCAGTTTTACGATGCTGCTTCAATAATGGATTACTGGAGTCATGTTGTCTGCGTCCAGCTGTTGTGACATTCATAATCATTTCTATGCCCTCCCTAGCTTGCCCTCCAGTGGGTTGAGTACCTAACACTAATACCACCACTTGGAGGTTGGGCCAAAGGAATAGCATAAGTACAGAACTATGTCCTATCTTCTTGTCCCTTCTGAGATCACCTGTGTATCTGTCCATTATGTACTTGTGTGAGTATGATTGTTGCTGTGTATTTATGTCTGCCTTTGGTTGCATTACATCATGTGTATATGAGGTGTTAACCTCCGCTTGATAATCTTGTCCAAGGCCTTCTTGATTTGTTGGTTTATCATGCCAAAAGCTTATGGTTCTGCTGTTAGTTGTGTGCATCAGTGTGCCCTTCCCTGCTTCTATGTTTAGACATACCTGTGACTTCACCCCAGTAGACTGAGTGACCACCTGCTGAGGTTTCATCATAGGGTATGGCATAAACATAGAACATTCACCTACAAAATAAAACACACTGTAAAAAACCAGATCAGCATAGTCCTCTCCCAAGAGATTAGTTTATACTGATCTGCAAATCCATTCAGTTTTCCTGCTTCTTTCACTATGTGCCATTTTTTCCTTAGTCTTAAGTGCTCGATCCCACACAATTTTTCACAAATTCCTGCCTGGATCCCTGTATTTCCCACCAATGTAACTGAGTACACTAGTCTCTTAATCTCTATTACATCAGCTACTTCTTGTTGTCCAATTCTGTTATACATTCTGGACAGCATTGCCTTTTCGCCATTACCAAAATGTATTTCATTCTTCAAACTATTATGGATTACCAGTGCTCCTGTGTGCTGAATCTTCTAACCCATGCTGCCCAATTCTCTTGTACATTCTGGGCATTTTGCTTATTTTTCTTTGCTGATAATTCTCCATTGCACATCTCGCATACATCACTGATCTACCTCCACCTTGTGAACTATCATTTGGATTTGTGTATACAATGACTGCCTTGATCCTCAGATTGTTCTTCATAACCACTGTGTCCTTTCCTAGCTTTAACCTCCTCCCTGTGGACTGAGTTCCTAGCACTAATACCACCACATGGGATTCGATCAAAACATAGGACATAGCCATAGTGGTCACACCTGCAATACAAAAAGCAATGTTAGTTAATAAAAGGATTACCATGCTCTCCTACCTTAGGCCTTGAACATGGTGATGAGGTGAATACTCTCCAGATTTCCTCTCTGCCTCCCCATTGATTTGAATATGCCTCCGCATTGATCTCTCCTGAACCCTGTATTTCCTCACAGCTTCAACCATTAATTCTTGACAGCTTTCACTCTCAAATATGGGCATTGGGGTTTATCTTCATTCACAATTTTCCTTCCTTGAACATCCAACTGCCAGAAGCAATTATAGATTATATTCCCATGGTCAAGAGCGTAATTAGCTAGGTGGTCAGCCAATCTATTCCCTTCCCTAAAAATGTGTGAGACCACATAGTTTCCATCATTCAAAATCTGCATTATCTCCTCACATTGTTCTGTTATGCACCAAGGTGGCTTCCACGATCCCTCCATTATTTTCTGCATTAGCATCGAGTCAGTTTGCACACTAACTTGAGAGAATTGCTGCAGAACAAATAGCCACTGCTTCTGCTTCTGTATTTGTCATTTCATTTACCTGGTTTCCTGTTGCATATACAATGTCTCTATGGTCATCCCTTACAAAAAATCCTATTGCACTCCTACCAGGGTTCCCCCTCGAAGCACCATCAATGTTCACTTTCATCCATCCTTCTCCTGGCAATTCCCATATTACCTTTGTAACATTTAGTCTAGGTGTGTTCGAAATCACCTCTTGAAAAAAAAAGGCCCTCGGGTCCAGACCCACAAATGAATAGGAAGCGAGGCGAGGGTCCTTCATTAAAGGGGGGAAAAGAGGGGTGGGGCTTTGTTCTCCATCATAGCTATTAATTCATGCCATTTGTGAGGGACATAATTAATACCGGGCTTCCTTACTTTTACCAGTGCTTGAAGTATTGACGAGACTTGATATATAACACGACCGGTTGAAACAACATCCCCATATTTCATACATTCCTTCTCTTCCACAATTCCCACACTATACATGAAGGCAAATCTTGCATTATAGGTTTAAGTCGATCACGTACCTTAGCCGTCCAACATTTGGTTATAGCATGATGCATTGTCAAACCTTGTATATTGATCCTTGCCCTCGATAGGAAATATCTCCACACATCTCTAGTTGTATCCGATTTGAAAAACAAGTGTTGGAGTGTTTTTTCCTTCAGTTGAGTGCAGCACTAACATTTGGAGGGCATACAATATCCAAGCCTTCTCATAAAGTCATCGAGGGGCAGCTTTGCCTTCCAAACTTTCCACATAAAAAATGAGATTTTGAATGGCAACCCTTTCACCCAAATCATCTTGCATGCAACCCTTGACTCGTCCCTTCTTCTCAGATAATCCCAAGCTGTTCTAACACTGAAATAGCCTTGAGGTTCTAGCATCCAATAAGGTACATCCAGCACATCATTAACAAAAGGTGGCTTAATGTTTTCAATAATGTGCATTGCATATTCCTCAGGCAAAACCTCTAACATTCTGTCTACATTCCATCCACCCTCATCTAACACATCCCATACATTGTGAATTGATTCATCAATCCCAAACTCCTGCGGAACACTGAAATACAAAGCTCCTAGACTTGTCCAATTATCATACCAAAAGAGTGACGACCCCATTTTTTTATGTCATTTTATTTGATGCTCAATAAAGTCTCTAAATTCTAACATCCTTCTCCATATATGTGATCGTTCTCTCCATGGCACAATGACTGAGTTCAATTTTTTACAGTATTTTTGGCTCATGAATGAGCTCCACAGACTTGTCTTGGTTCTGTAATTCCACCATAGTTTACAAAAAGGTGCCTTAGCAACATCATGTAAAGATCTGAAGCTAATTCCACCTTCAGCATATGGCATAAATAATGTACTCCATGACGCCCAGTGCCTTCTGTTGCCTCCTACTGAACTGGACCAGAAAAATTGTGCAAAAATTTTGTGCAACTTGTTTATGACATAATTAGGAGGGTTCACAGCAGAAAGGAGATGTATTCGCATTCTTTGTAATACATGGGCTATCAAGACGGCTATGCCACCTATTGAAAGCAACTTTCCCTTCCATGATTGAAGTTTGTCAAGGACTTTGGTGATCAAACCTTGATAGTGATCCATCTTTCTCCTCGATTAGAATATGGGACATCCAAGATACATGAAGGGAAAATATTGCCTTTTGATACCAGTGATCCATTGTACCTTGTTTGCTACCTCCTCATCTATTAGATGATGCATATAAACCGCCGACTTCTCTTTGTTAACAAGCTGCCCAGATGCAGCTTCATATGCTCCTAATACTTCCATAATTGTCCTAAGCGAAGTAGCATCAGATGATGAGAAAATAATAGTGTCATCTTCATAGTCTAGGTGATTTATCTTAGGACTCCGTTTAGGTAAACCAAATCCACAGAAGTATAGGTTCAAGTGTAAGGCATTTAAACCCCTCGACAATGCTTCAGCCGCTAAGATAAAAAAAGTCGGGGATAATGGATCTCCTTGCTTGACACCCCTCGATGATTTGAAAAAACCATGTGCCTAACCATTTATTAGGACATAATACCAGTTATTCAAAACAATTCCATAAATCATGCCAATAAACCTCTCTTCGAACACCATCTTCCTAAGCCCCTTAGTAAGGAAAATCCAAGATAATCTGTCGTAGGCCTTAGTCATATCCAATTTAATCACCACATTTGGTCCAACTCTAGTTCTGAGTCGTATATCTGTGATGATCTCTTGTGTGAGCAAACTGTTTTCCACCATGATTCTTCCTTTCACAAAACCAGCTTGCTCTTCCGATAAAATGTTAGGCAATAATCCAACTAGCCTCTCATGAATCATCCTCGATATCACTTTGTTGGAGAAGTTACTTAGACTATATGGTCTCAAATCTGAAAATGTTGTTACCTCATTTTTCTTTGGCAGCAGTACCAAATTGGTATGAGTTACACATTTTGGCAGTTCGTATCTGTTAAAAAAAGCTCTTACCATATCAAAAAGGTCATCCCTTACTATATCCCAGCATGATTGATAGAACTTACCTGTGTATCCATCTGGGCCCCCAGCACTATCTCCATTCAAGCCAAATACTGCAATTTTTACCTCATCTTTTGATAGCTGTTTTATTAAGTCAGTGTTCTTCTCCCTATCGATCAATGTTGGCACATGATCAAGAATATGAAATGATGAAGGTACAGTGCTTTCTTTGAATTGATCTTCATAAAAATTAATAGCCTCGTTAGCTATTTCTTCATCCTCTTCTAGCGACATACCTCGACTGTTTTGAGTTCTTCTAAGCTGCAGTCTCGTTCTTCAAGCCTTGACTTGAGGATGAAAGAATTGGTGTTCCTGTCGCCATCCTTGAACCAAGTCATTCCTGACTTTTGCTGTCAATATTTTTCCTCCAATGCAAGGAACCTGACCAATTCTGCCTACACCTTATGCAGCCTTTCTCTGTTGAGTTTTGTGGGATTTCGTTCAAACTGTGCTTCATGGACCAATACTACCTCCTCCATACTAGCAACCTTATGAAATATGTCACCATAAGTAGCTTTACTCTCTAGTTGAACATGACAAAGGGACTAGCACAGAAATTTGCTTCCCAATTTTCTCTCACAACTTCCTTCAATGAATCATGCTCTACCCAAAAGTTAAGAAATCTGAAAGGTTTTTAACTGGTGGAACTTCTATGTCACATTTTAGCTGCATAGGGCTATGATTTGAGCCTGTCTTTGATAGATGAACTACTTCAATTCCAGGGAAAGTGAAACTCCACATTTGCTAAGCATCTATCTAGCCTCTTGAATATACAGTCATCTTCACCGCTCCCATTCTACCAAGTAAAAAAATATACCTTTGAAGCCAATATCAAATAAATTGCAAGTGTTGATGCAGTGACGAAAGTCATCAATTTCATTCAATGACACTGGAAAACCACCAAACTTTTCCTCCTCATCCCAAATGACATTAAAGTCTCCACCTACTAACCATGGTACTGTCATGTCCCTTGCCATAACATACAATGAATCCCATAATTCAATTCTTTCAATGGCATCATATTTTGCATAAATCAAAGTAAGAACCAATTCTATATGTGATTCAATATGAAAGAGACTTAGTGTCAGCTGCTGTACCATGTTATACATTATTGTGACTTCAAATACCTCATCGATAAAAACCCAAATCTTATCTGATACATTAGCATTGGCCTGTGCAAATCCAATTTTTCTTCTATACCTTTCCAATTTTTGTGCTTGTTGCATTGGCTCCATTAACCCTATGAACTCATAATGATTTTGCCTATGCATCTTGATGAGAATATCAAAGGCTTCTTGTGTATTAACTGACCTTATATTCCAAATGAGAGCATCCATCACTGGTTGTGTGATTTTGTAAGAATTCTCCTTCTTTGGACACCCTCGTGTACTGTATTGCTGTCCTTCTACTGCTTTTTCCTTCCTTTTCCTGCTGATTTAGCCTTCTCTATATGCCTAAGTGATAGATCACCTTGCCTTGCTGCATTTAGGAAGTTTTGAGCAGTAGATTCTTGGTCCATATCCTTTCTAATTCTGGTGGATTCTTCCCCATCATCCTTAGCAATCTGATCCTCCATTGCAGCCACAACATTCATATTTAGAGGGTTAGGAATTATAGCTTGATCCACTCCTTGCTTTTGCAGATTCAGTTTATTGGCTTCTACTGGAGCAATACTCTTAGATGCAGCTACAAGTTGTGAAAGGCAACTGTATTTTCCCAGAAATGTTCTGTGTATGTCCTGTATTCTCCCCTGTTCCACCTCGATCAACATCATCTATCCTTATTTCTGCTGACTTCTTTTTACCCAACTCTGCCCCTTCTATTGCAACCTGTTTGTTCTTGCCTATATCTTGATAATTTGCTTCTTGATTAACAATGTTTGTATTCTCCTCAGTGTTGTTGTTAACATTGACAATGGGTTCTCCATTTATACTTTGCTCTTCTCCCATTTGTTCCTCAATATCTGGTTCCTTATCACCTAGATCTCCATCTAGAACTTCACCTTCATTAGAGTCCTCCTCTATTTGATTAGACCAAAGCCTACCTCCACTCCATTGAAATCTCTCATTCAACTTGGGAAATTTATTTCCATCATTAGAATTTATAGGAGCTTTAGCCAATTCCTTTTCCACCATAGTTGCCTGTGATGGTATATCCTGACAAGAAGTGTTAAGTCCTACTAGAGTATCTTTAAATGTTCTATGAACCCACTATGTTGTTGACTCTTTTGCTTTAATTGCCTCACTTTCTTTTCTAGCTGGAGTAGTATCCTTGCCATTTGTTGATTCTATACCAGCTGATCTTGGATTGAACACTGGTGCTGCAGGATTTAAATTGCCTCCAATATTAGCAGGAGCAGATTTTTGGAATTTTTGTGCTACAAGTGCTTTGACTGCTGCTGGACTTGCATTCATCTGATCATCAACAACAGCCATTTGGTTGTTGTTTTCTACATTATCATCTAACACTTCAAGCACGGCAAATTGATTTCCTACCTGTAGCTGGTTAGTTACTCCTTGATCAATGGGCACTATCTCCTTTCCTGAGTTAACTTGCATTTCTTTTTGTGTTCCACTCTTCTCACTATGACCTCCTTTATCTTGTTGTTGTCCACCTTGTTGTACTGGAACTATCTCTTTTCCAGTAGCTGCTTGCACACCTTTTTGGATATCAACATTCTTTACTCTATTATCCATTACTTCCTTCCGTTGCTCCTTTGAATTTCCTGCTATATTGCCAACCACTTTTCCACTGCTAAGCATCATCAAATGGGCTGTTTGCTTTCCATTATCTTCATTACCTTGCATCACTGCTTCAACATCATTTTGTTGATCAACCTTTTTGTTCTCCATTAATTCCGGGTGAATTCTCCAACAGTCTATCATATTATGCCCTTGAAATTTACATTCTTTACAATATTTAGGCAAATAATCGTATCTAATCGTTACCCATTCAGTTCTCACCTCTTTTATAACTTCATTCTCAATATCCATACGCATTTTTTTCGGCAAATCAGCTAGTAAATCAACCAAAACTTTCACTCTTGCACAACTTGGCCTTGTTTTGTTGATAGTAGCCATATAAAGGTGAAGTGGCTTTCCAACAGCAGATGCTAACGAAAATAGGCATTCCTTTACGAAAAAGGTTGGAAATAAATTTTGAAACAAAATCCATGCCGTCACCTTTGGAGTCTCTTCTCCTACCTTGAATTTGTGATCGTAAATCAGTGTTCGCAATTGAAATTCATATCCAAACTTGTCCTTAACATAGTAAACAGTTTTTGACGTAAAATTGATGAAATCTCTCTATAATGACATTTGTATCAACACATGCATGTCGCAAAGATATCGTATATTTCACTCACCTTTTATTCCACATTGCATTGGAATAATTCGACGTAGTTCATTAAGCTTAGGCTATCCATATGAAAATTTACAAACTACAGCGTATTGTAAACCTTCAATCACATTCATTATCTCAACCTCCGCTTCTGTAAACTTCACAGTAGGCTGTCCATTAAGAAGATTGGCTCGATGCAATTGAATTGGCTCGACAACATTCACTCGTTTTTGCATGGCTACATTCAAAGTTGTAGGTTTAAGAATTTTCGAGTAGTCCATTGGCTGGGCAATGTTGTTGGTGATCGTGGAGGGCTGGGCGATGATGAGAGGGACATGGGGGAGCTGACCAGCCGATGGGTAGGGGGGGCTGGTCGCCGGCCGGCGAGGCAATGGCAGTGATTCACGAGCTTCGCGTGTGAGTCTTCTCCTGATCGCCAATTCGCCAGAGCTCCTAAGCTCTAAGCGTGTTTTTGGTTTTGGTTAAGGGTTTTAGGGTTTAGTGTTTTTTTAAACAATCTGCTAGGTAATGTCTAGGGCTAGTTTTTATTTGTATAAAAATTAAAAAATAAAGTGTCATATTGTCTTACAAAGTGTAAGACTGTACGAAATGAACTTACATAATATCTATTATCAAATTTGGGCTTGTCTTGCCCAAACTTGATATCACACCAAGACTTGCTAAAAGAAATAACTAATCTGTCTAATACTACGATAGAAACTAGCCTAATACAATATAAAATTGGCACATATATTCCATGAGTCCACTTATAAATGAAGAGTGGCCATAGTATTTGCACTGCCCAACCTTGTTGCCATCATGAGTATTCCATTGGAGATGAATTGTATCCATAACCTATTTCCAATTTGCATATGTGGACGACTTGTGTTCCATGTGAATGACCAGTGCTCCACGTTGAAATGTGGCTGCCTCCAGTCGTGTTTATTGGGATCCTTTGATGTGTAGCTGCCTGAGAACTATCTTGTAATATCATATTTTCATTTCGCATTAAGATACACTCCCATAACAGCTCAATTGTTCCCAAAAGGTTGTGCCAATGTTGTCTATTAGACTGCCCAGTATGTCTTTCCAGTGTACTGCTTGTCTCCTTCTTCTTGTATATGTGCATTGACGAGTCCCTTATCATGCTTTTGCTTTCTACAACTTGCCTCCCAGTGGATTGAGTACAGTGTACTAATACCACCACTTTAAAGTTGGGCCATGAAGAGGTCATGATTACAGTAATGACTCTTGCTAAACATATTGTCCTAAGCCAAAATTCTATGGTGATGTTGCCTTTTCCTATCCTCAAGTAAATTATTATCCATGAACTAACCATTGATCTTCCTCCCCTCTTTTTTTCATCAAATATCATACTACCTGTATGTGATACCTTTTTTGACCCATTACACTGCACAACATCCTTAAAACCTGTTAAAAAATGCTGCCTCGACATTGAATAACTGGCCACTTCTTGACTGTATCTAGCATTTATGTACTCCAACCTTGTCCGTATGTTTTCCCCAGCCTTCCCTACAGTGGAATGAGTACATAGTACTAATACCACCACTAGGAAGTTAGGCCAAGAGAATGACAAAATTCCACCACTGAATTTTGCATTTATGCACCATCTGTGCGCACATGTGTACCTATTCCTATTGTGACTAGATAAGTGGGGTTGTTGCTGTCCCTCTACATTAGCATTTAACTGGATTGATTCCTTTATATATGAGGTGTTAACCTCCTCTTGAAGATTTTGTCCAAAGCCTTCATAAGTTGCTAATGCATATTGCCAATATTGCCTGCTAATGAGTAATAGAGTACTCTGTTTTATTCCCATGTGTATGCATACCTGTGACTTCCCCTCAGTGGAATGAGTGCATAGCACTAATACCACCATCTGAGGTTTCATCATTTGGCATGACATAAGCACAGAAGCCTCATCTGCAAAAAAGAAAACAACGTTAGCATAAAATAAGATCTGCATAGACATCTCCCTAAGGATCAGTCTATATTGATCTGTATATCCACATGCTTCCACTGTTTCTTCCACTTTGTTGCTGTTTTTCCTTATTCTTAGGTGCATGATCCCACATGTATCTTCACATATATATGCCCGGCTCCCTGTATTTTCTTCCAGAATCTCTTGAATACTCCAAATTGCTGCATCAACCAACAATGTTATCCAATTCTATTAAACATTCTGGACAGTTTTGCATTTTCTTTTTTCTTTAAGACCTCTCCATTGTGTAGCTCACTCTTAATATTCAAAGATGAGCTATTTTTCCCCTGTTTGCTGCATCAATTACCTTATGCTGTCCGCTTCTTTTAGACATTCTGAACAACTTTGTCTTTTTTTTCTTGGACCATCTCCTTTCTGTATTTCTATCCTAGTGCACCTGCTTTGTGAGCTACCATTGTGTGTTGCCATAAGACTTAACCTTCCATTCTTGGCGTTTGAATTGCCCAAACTTCTCTCATCTATGCTTGAAAATATCCTTGATTCCTTTACCTTGCATTGAGCACTGAGTGCTAATACCACCAAGAGAAAATTCCTCAAAGGATATTGCATAAATCCAGTACCTGTTCCTGCAACAAAGAACAAACAACTAGTATAAAGAATTATTATCATGCTCTTCTCCTTAAGGATTCGATCATGATAAATGGTTATTTGAGCTCCAAATCTTTCCTTTCCCATCTTCCTGCCCGTGTTACTCATTTTCTCCTCCTTGTCTATTGTCCTGCAACCTTCACTCTTATGTATGGACATTGGAGTTTATCACTGTTCACAATCTTCCTCCCTTTAACATCAAGATCCCAGAAATTATGACACTCCAAAGGTCGTGTTTCAATACCATAATTTGCAAGGTGGTCAGCTAATTGATTACCCTCTCTGAGTGTGTGTGAAAGTTGCACATTACATCTGCCCAATTAATGTCTTTATCTCCTCCACTTCTGCAAAAACAGTCCATGGTGTAGTCCACAACCCTTGAATCACATTCTTAACCAACATCGAGTCTGTATGTAGATCAATGAGTATATAATCATTGTTCACACAGAATTTCCAAGCCTCCAAAATAGCCTTCACCTTAGCTTCTGTATTTGTTCCTTCTTGGATTTCTTTTCCATAAGCATAGATAACATTTCCTTCCTCATTTCTCAACACATAACCAATTGAGCTTCTTCCTGGATTTCCCTTAGATACACCATCAGTGTTAACTTTTATCCAGCCTTGTTCAGGTAATTCCCATAGTACTTTAGTGTATTTCAACTGTGGAGTGTACTGTTCCATTACGCATATTAAATCTGGCCATTTGTGTGGGACATTTTGCATACTTGGTTTCCTAAATTTCACCAGTGATTGCAGCATTGTAGAGACCTGATATATCACTCTATTGACTGAAACTGGATGCCATACTTATAGCCATTTCTCCTTTTCCATAATTCACACACAATGATCGAAGGTAGAACTTGAATGATTAGTTTTCGTCTTGGAACTGTCTTCAAAGACCAGCATCTCACTATTGCTTGATGGAAAGTTAATCCATCCACACTAATACCTGCAGCTGTAGAAAATAATTCCACACCTTTCTGGCAGCATATGAAGTAAAGAATAGGTGTGACATCGTCTCTTCTTGTGGCAGCACACAACACCAACATCTTGAAGCCATTAAATAACCCAACCTTTTGAAGAAATCATCCAATGGTAACTTGTTTTTCCAAACCTTCCACATAAAAAATGAAACTTTGAATGGTAGCCCCTTTATCCATATATTCCTATATGCAGTACTTGGATCTCTTATTCTCCTCACATACCCATGCTGACTTAGTAGTAAATTGACCCCTTGGTTCCAGTTTCTATACAGGTATATACAGTATCCCATCGTGATTTGAAGGCCTCAAATAGTGCTGAATATATTCTGTTAAATCTGCAGGCAATAGTTGGTTAAACATCATAGTATTCCACCTGTTCCCCTGCATAACCTCGTACACCTTTTGTACAGATTCATCGCAAAAAAAGTCTGGTGGAGTTACAAAGTATAGAGCACCCAACCCTGTCCAATTGTCAAACCAAAAAAGTGATGATCCCATCATTGGCACATGTTATTTGATGTTCAATAATGTCCTCACACTCGAGCATTTTTCTCCACACATGCGATCCATCTCTCCAAGGAACTACAATTGCATTCAACTTTTTACAGTACTTTTGGCTCATGAAAGAACTCCACAATGAAGGCTTGGTCCTAAAATTCAATCATAGTTTGCAAAACAATGCTTTAGACACGTCATGTAAAGATCTAAACCTAATTCCTCCTTCTTCACATGGCACACATAAATTATCCCACGAAGCCCAATGTCTACTCCTTCCATCAATAGAATTGCTCCAAAAGAATCTTGCCAAAAGCTTATGTATTCTGGTGATTACAAAAGCTAGAGCATTGATAGCATATAGTAAGTGTATAGGAATACTTTGTAGGACATGAGAAATAAGCACTGCTCGACCTCCTATCGATAGAAGTTTTTCTTTCCATGACTGTACTTTATCAAGTATTTTGTTAATTAATCCTTGATCATATTCAAGCTTCCTTCTAGCATAAATTTTGGACATCCTAAGTACATGAAAGGAAATTCTTGTCTCTTTATTCGAGTAACTCTTTCTACCTTGCATACGACTGGTTCCTCAATGAGATGATGTAGATATACTGCGGATTTGGTTTTGTTAATGATCTGCCCCGATGCTGTCTCATAAGCTGCTAGCACTTCCATTATTATACATAGTGAAGTTTCATCAGAGGAGGAGAAAATGATCGTATCATCTACATAGGACAAATGATTAATTTTGGGGCTCCATTTTGTCAAACCAAAACCACTAATGTATAGATTTAAATGGAGGGAATTCAGTCCTGTAGATAATGCTTCTCTTGCTATGATGAACAAATCAGGTGATAGGGGATCACCCTGCTTGACTCCCCTTGTCGACTTGAAAAAACCATAAGGATGCCCATTTAGGATTATATAATACCAATTATTTGATATGGTAAACCAATAAATATTTCATTAAATCCCATTTTCCGTAATACTTTTGTCAAAAAAATCCATGATAGTCGATCATATGCCTTAGTCATGTCCAGTTTGATGATTACATTTGGACCTGCCTTGGTTCTCAACCTGATATCTGTAACTATTTCCTATGTAAGCAGGACATTTTCCACTATACTTCGACCTTTTACAAAACCTGCTTGCTCGTCTGAAATGATATTAGGCAGTAAACCAACCAGCCTTTCATGGATCACTCGAGAGAGACCTTATTGATGTAATCGCTAAGACTTATTGGTCGCATATCTGAGAAAGTCTTAGTGTCCTTTTTCTTGGGTAATAACACTAGGTTAGTATGAGTTATGAATCTAGGGAGTTCCTATCCAGAAAAGAAACCCTTCACCATATCAACCACATCAGTTCCAACTATATCCCAACATGTATGAAAAAACTGGCCATTGAAACCATCCGGACCTCCAGTACTATCAGCATTGAGTCCAAATACTGCTCGCTTTACTTCTTCCTCTGTAGGTTCCTTATTTAGCTCTTGGTTCTGTTCTGTGTTGATCATGTGATTTACATGATTAAGTATTCCAAAATCCGTAGGAACCTTTTCTTCATAGATTTGTTATTGAAAAAAGTTAATTGCTTCCTCTGCCATTCCAGTAGCATCTTCAAGCCAATTTCCTTCACCGTATTGTATTCTTTTCAATTATAATCTCTTCCTTTTGATATTGACATGATCATGGAAAATTTTAGTGTTTCTGTCTCCTTCATTAAGCCAAGTCATGCCTGATTTTTGTTTCCAGAATTGCTCCTCCACAGCTAAATATGTAAACAATTGTGCCTGCACTTTCTGCAATCTTTCCCTACTTTGTAAAGTAAGTGTTACAACCCATATTCACGTACGTTGGTTCATGCCATAAGTTAGTCGACGTAAATCTGAGAAGAGATTATCTTTGAGATGATAAAAAGTTAATCCTATTGGTCTTAAATGATACAAGAGTGTATAAGGGTGATTAACAAGTATTAGAAGTTAAACGAATCAAGGATGTTGTAACCCGTATTTTTGGGTAAACCTTGGGTTCATAATATTCTCAAGAGGTTATGTTTTAACTTATTCAAATCATATAATATCCATATCATAAGTCTTGAAGTTAAACGAGTTATGAAACAAAAGTCGACAAAACGTATCGCAACTTATGTTCATAATTTTATTTAAACTTTAGGTCAAATGTTACTAAGATTTTCTCCCAATTTACTTGAAATTACGGGGTGATCTAACAACAAAATTGAAGATCTATGAGTCTAGTTTCTAACGCATTAAACCGTTTATCAATACAACATCGGAGTAGAGAGACATAGGTATTGTTGCGATACTGCATAGGCTGCTAGGTGACAAGTAGGTGTGTCACCTACTTGGTTAAGTGAGGGCCCAAAAATAGGCAATTTTGGGTCGGACAAAGAGCCCATTTAAAGTCTTATCTCCTGTAATATAGCCCTCATTGTATATAAAAAATTACCATACCTAAACCCCTGCAAGCTTCCTCCAAAAAATTATCCAAAAACCCTAATTGATTTTCTTTCTCTTTCAAGTTCTAATTGGGGGTAAAACCTAGAGTTTGAAGAACCAACATAAGGGCTGAGTTATCCAACAAGTAAGGTAATTTTAATTCTCTCTTTCATCCATTTTTTTCTGCTGTAAATTCATGGAAACTCATTCTATGCTTGTAAGAACTCATGGGACGGTGATCGAAAGCCGTGAGTTCGAGTTATTCAATTGTAGCGGACTGTTTTGTGTTGCTATTGGGATGCGTGTTTTACTACTATTTTGTGAAGTTTTGGAGGAGGAAGGGTGTGTATAAACACCATATAGATGTATGGTGGTGTTCTGGTAGTTCGTTGTAACATTTCCGGGTCGTTTGACACTACTACGGTGGTCGTCTTATGTATGAAGTGATTAGGTTATGTGGACTATTTTGGGAGGCTCAATATGATTACTATTGATGATGTTTGGGCTGTTTGGTGATTTTTTTGACTTGTGTGAAGTCATATATATAGGGGAGTTGCTGTACGTTTCATCGTAAAATATGTTATGGTCGATACATAATTGTTACGACACTTAAACGATAACGATAGTGTCGTTTCTCTTATTGTAGATTAAGGAGTCATGAAATTTGCATAGCTTGAGGTTGGGTAGTATATATACAAGGTATGTGAGGCTATCCCTTTCCTTCTTTTACACGACTCCGATTATACATAATGCAATGAACGAGCTTCCAAAGATACTCTACTATTAGAAGCTAGCAGTACTTACATTGTTTCCCTTCTTATGGAATAATTGATGTTAATGTTGCTTCTCTTATTATTATGTTATCAATGTTGTTGGTACTTCCTGATTCTTATAAGATTCTCTATGAAGAATTAGTCCTAATAACGTGTACGGAGAATATCGACCTTACGTCACTCCGAAAGGTTCAGAATATGANGCTTTATCGAGCTCCACGTGGACGGGTACGTTTTACCGAGCCTATTACAATCGGGTACGATATGATGATGATGTTTCCCACAGAGGCGTATGTTTTAAAAGTTTATGTATATGTATATATATATATATATATATATATATATAACGCATTTCATGTCAGTAACCCTCAGAGGTACCCAGATGTTAGAGGTTATATATACTCTATCCCTGTTTACATTACTGTTCATACTTATGCTTTCCTGCTTTACATACTCAGTACTTTATTCATACTGACGTCCTTTTTATTTGTGGACGCTGCATGTCGTGCTGCAGGTCCTAGTAGATAGGTAGACGCAGCTCCCTCACCACAATAGACTTCCCTGTTCAACGGTTATTGGCAAGATCCTTTCTCCGGGCTTGCCGTGGTCTTGGTATGCATTTTTGCTATTAGATATTATGGATAGGTCGGGGCCCTGTTCCGGCAATGTTGTATCACTTATGCTCCTTTAGAGGCTCATAGACAGGTGTCGACTCATGTATAGTTGGTATGCCTTGTTGGCTAATTTTTTTTGTATAGTCTTTCATGGCAGCGTTGTAGCTCGTACCTTATATGTAGTTTCTTAGTAGTCTTGTCATCCTATATGATGTAGGTTCATGACATTATCTTTCATTGTTTATTGTTCATGATCCATATCTACCATTTATATTGATCTCCTTGGCCCTTAAATATAATAAAGAAGGTTAGATAAAATGTACGTTGGTGCTCGGCAAGTATGGCCCGGGTGCTAGTCATGATCCTCTAGTTTGGGTCGTGACAAACGTGGTATCAGAGCAAGTCTGGCCTAGGGGTTGTCTATGAGCCGTGTCTAGTAGAGTCTTGATTATGGATGTGTAGCGTGCCACATTTATGATCAGGAGACTACATGACATATAGGGTTGTTACCTTATTCCTGAATCTACATCGTGCGTAGAGTTGAGTCTTTAGTGTTTGTATCTAATATTAAACTTGTTTTCTTTCAGCGATGCCTTTGACTAGGAAGCAAGCGATTAGTAGACGGCTTGATATAGCTACGAGAGAGGGCACCAGTCAGGTTCCTCAAGCTAGAGCAGGCCAAAGTGAGGCTCAGAGTGGGATGTCGTCTCATACCTCATTTACTCCGTCTCATCCAAAGGATATTAGGAGGCACCCGACACCACTAGTTCCTCCGCCTGGCCCTACAGACTAGGATATGCGGAGTGCGGTGCACTTATTGACTATCTTGGTAGCTGCTTAGGCTCAAAGGTAGAATACATGTGTTGTTGATAAACCAAATAGTACGAGAGTTTGTGATTTTATCAATCTAGACCCTCCAGTGTTTACCGGATCAGACCCCAAGGAGGACCCGCAGACTTTTATTGATCAGATTCATCGTACACTGCAGGTTATGCATGCTACAGATATAGAGGCAATAGAGTTGGCTTCTTATCAGTTACAGGATTTAGCGGTTTTCTGGTATGATAGTTAGGAGAGATCCAGGGGTCTGAACGCCCCTCCAGCTGTGTGGAAGGAATTTTCTGAGGCCTTTCTTCGTCACTATTTGCCAGTTGAGATACGACGAGCTAGAGCTGATAAGTTCTTGAACCTTAGACAAGGTAATATGAGTGTGCGAGAGTATAATATGCAGTTTGATTCTTTAGCAAGGTATGCTCCCGATATGGTGGCCGAAGTGAGTGATAGGGTGCATATGTTCGTGAACGGGTTGGGACCACATCTGATAAATGAGTGCACGACAGCCTCCTTGGTGGAGGGCATGGATATTTCCCGTATTCAAGATTATGCCCAGACCCTAGAGGATTGTAAGCGCCAGCAAAGGGAAGATAGGGAGCAGGATAGGGTCCGGCATAAGCGGGCGAGATTTGTAGGGTATTCTCATGACTTTAGAGGTAGTGTTAGGCCCCAGTCTTCGTGGAGTTCAGCGCCACTTGTAGCTAGTGCTCCTCCACAGTTTCAGAGGCCTCGGTATGATCGATTTACCTATTCTGGTCCAGGTCAGAGTTCACGGGCATCAGGTTCACAATATCATAGGGATACTAGTAAGACGAGACCCCCAACACCCCGTTGTGATCAGTGCGGCAAGGACCACTTTGGACTATGCCGTCTAGGTTCTGATGCGTGCTATTCTTGCAGACATCCTGGTCATATGATGCGGGATTGCCCTAACAGAGAAGGTGGTGGTATGGCTCAGCAAACTAGATCTGTGTCTGGTTCTTCCTCATCAGTTCGACCTCCAGCATGAGGTTTTCAGTAGTCGACAGGTCGTGGTAGAGGTAGAGGTGCAGTGCCGAGTTCGAGTGGTGCTCAAAATCGAACCTATGCTCTAGTGGGTCGACAAGATCTTAAGTCGTCTCAGGATGTTGTTACAGGTATATTGTTTGTGTTTTCTTACGATGTATTGTTGATTGATCCGGGATCTAAATTATCATATGTTACATTCTTTGTGGCTAATAAGTTTGGCGTTGAACCTGAATTGATAAGTAAATCATGCGGTATCTACTCCTATAGGAGATTCTGTGATTGCTAGAAGGTTATATAGGGGTTGCACAGTGATGATTTGTAGTCGTCATACCTCGGCGAATTTATTTGAATTATAAATGGTTGATTTTGATGTGATAATGGGAATGGACTGGTTAGCCTCATGCTATGCAAATGTTGATTGTCGTACGAAGATAGTTAGGTTTCAATTTCCTGATGAACCCGTTATCGAGTGGAAAGGGAACATTGCTACGCCAAAAGGTAGGTTTATTTTCTATCTTAAGGCAAGGAAGATGATCTCAAAAGGTTACATTTATCATCTCGTTCGCGTTAGGGATGCGGAGGCGAAGCTGCCTACTCTACAATCCATCCCCGTGGTCAATGAATTTCCAGATGTTTTTCTAGATGAACTCACAGGTCTTCCTCCTGAAAGGGAGATTGAGTTTAGCATTGGTGTGTTGCCTGATACTCAACCCATATCTATTCCTCCATACAGGATGGCCCCGACAGAGTTGCAAGAGTTGAAGGCGCAGTTGAAGGACTTGCTGGATAAAGGCTTTATTAGGACTAGCACTTCACCCTGGGGTGCGCCATTCCTATTCGTGCGGAAGAAAGACGGGTCGTTAAGGATGTGTATTGATTATCGAAAGTTGAATAAGTTTACTATAAATACCAAGTACCCACTTCCAAGGATTGACGACCTGTTTGACCAACTCCAGGGTGCCAAGTATTTCTCCAAGATGGACTTACGTTCAGGGTATCATCAAGTGAGGGTTAAGGAGAAGGATATTCCAAAGACGGTCTTCCGGACAAGATATGGGCACTGAGTTCTTGGTGATGTCGTTCGGGCTAACAAATGCCCCAGCAGATTTTATGGATCTCATGAATACTGTATTCAGGCCCTATCTTGATGTGTTCGTGATTGTATTAATTGATGACATTTTGGTGTATTCTCGTTCTGAGGCAGAACATGCGGGCCACTTGAGGATAGTATTACAGACGCTTCAGGTTCGTAAGTTATATGCTAAGCTCTCCAAATGTGAATTCTGGCTTAACTCAGTAGCATTCCTTGGCCATGTGATATCTGACGAGGGTATTAGTATCGATACTCAAAAGATTGATGCAGTAAAGAATTGGCCGAGAACTACAACACCATCAGAAGTCCATAGCTTCCTGGGGCTAGCAGGATATTATAGGCGATTTCTAGAAGGGTTTTCCTCTATATCAACACCATCGACTAAGTTAACACAGAAAGCTACTAAGTTCCAGCGGTCTGAAGGTTGTGAACGAAGTTTTCAGGAGTTAAGGAATTGATTGACATCTGCACCAGTGCTCACTCTCCCAGAAGGAACAAAAGGTTATGTGGTATATTGTGATGCCTCGGGTGTAGGTTTGGGGTGCGTATTGATGCAACATGGGAAGGTGATTGCTTATGCATCAAGACAATTGAATAAGCATGAAAAGAATTACCCGACCCATGATTTGGAATTGGCTGCAGTAATATATGCTTTGAAGATATGGCGGCACTACTTATACGGCGTCCATGTTGACATCTACACAGATCACAAGAGTTTGCAATACATCTTTAACCAGAAGGAGTTGAATTTGAGGCAGTGTAGGTTTAGGCACACAAGTGAATATCAGCACCGCATTCCATCCACAAACTGATGGACAAGATGAACGTACCATTCAAACACTTGAAGATATGCTACGAGCATGTGTTCTAGATTTCAAGGGAAATTGGGATAACCATCTTCCACTCATAGAATTTGCCTACAATAATAGCTACCATTCCAGTATTAAAATGGCCCCGTACGAGGCATTATACGGGAGGAGATGTAGATCATCATTGGAGAGATCCTTAGGAAAACCCAATCACCAACCTCAAACTTCAGATCACGATGTCGGACATCAGAATAAGACTTTTTCCTGCTTTGCGCCGTCCTCAGCCGCTCTTGTATCAGTTTCACCTTCTCAATGGCTTGGTGAATCAAATCTAGCCCATATAGTTCTGTTTCACCGACTTTGAACCATCCAAGTGGTGATCGACATCTCCTCCCGTATAGTTCCTCGTACGGGGCCATTTTAATACTAGAATGGTAGATATTATTGTAGGCAAATTCTATGAGTGGAAGATGGTCATCCCAATTCCCCCTTGAAATCCAGAACACAAGCTCGTAGCATATCTTCAAGTGTCTGAATGGTACATTCAGCTTGTCCATCAGTTTGTGGATGGAATGCGGTGCTGAGATTCACTTGTGTGCTAAACCTTTCTGAAAAGACCTCCAAAAGTTAGCCGCAAATTGCGCTCCTTGGTCTGATATAATAGATACCGGCACACCATGAAGCCTAAGAATCTCCTTGATATACAACTTCGCATAATCTTCAGTTGTGTAAGTTGTCTTAACTGTCAGAAAATGGGCGCATTTTGTAAGTCGATCAACTATCACCCATATGGAGTTAAATTTATGATAGGAGAGAGGTAATCCAATAATAAAGTCCATATTAATCACCTCCCATTTCCAGGTCGGAATCTCTATATTCTGAAGCAATCCACTGGGTTTCTGATGTTCGGTTTTTACTTGTTGACAATTAGGACACTAGGCTACAAATTCTACAATAGACTTCTTCATGTTATCCTACCAATACTGCTCCTTAACATCATGATACATCTTTGTCGAGCCAAGATGGATGGAATATGGGGATTGATGAATCTCAATCATAATCTTCTCTCTCAACCGTGCCACATTAGGCACACATAACCGGCCCTGGTATCTCAGTGCCCCATCTGTTTCGATCTCAAAAGCCATAATTTTACACTGTTGAATGCTCTCTCTCAATCGTACTAAGGTAGGATCTTCATATTGTCGTGCTTTTACCTCGGCTACCAAAGATGATTCTGATGTATTTTGTACAGTAACCCCTCCGCCATCAGAGTCTAACAATCTAATTCTCATATTGGCTAGCTGATGAAGCTCATAGTCAACCCCTGTCTACCTGCTTCAATGTGGACTAAGCTTCCTATTAACTTACAACTGAGAGTGTCTGCCACAACATTGGCTTTACCGGGATGGTACAATATCTCGACATCGTAATCTTTCAGTAATTCAAGCCACATACGCTGCCTCAAATTCAACTCCTTCTGCTTGAAGATGTATTGCAAACTCTTGTGATTTGTGTAGATGT
>ML430841.1:0-41333 GCA_005239525.1 Nicotiana knightiana
TTGCTTACATAATAAATAGGAGATTGTCTACCTTTATCCTCCCTTACCAATACTGCACTTACATCAATTACCGAGACGACAAGGTAGATGTACAACCTCTCCCCCTCCTTTGTCTTTGACAACAACGGAGGTTTTGATAGATAAACCTTTAGGTCTTTGAGAGCCTGTCGACATTCTTCAGTCCATTCGAACCGATTTTGCTTTTTGAGAACTGCAAAGAATTTAAAACTTTTCTCAGAAGATTTGGAAATAAATCTTCCTAAGGCTGCAATTCTTCCTGTTAGTCTTTGAACTTATTTTTTGTTTATAAGTACATCAGGTATTTCTTCTATAGCTTTAATTTGATCAGAATATACCTCTATTCCCATGTTTGATACAAGGAAACCCAAGAATTTACCTGATTCTACGCCAAAAGCGCATTTTTATGGATTCAACTTCATATTATACCTGCGTAAAATGTCAAAGGTAATAGAGAGGTGCTGGAAATGGTCTTCCGCCCGTGTTGATTTTACCAGCATGTCATCGATGTAAACTTCCATCGTTTTTCCCAGATGTTCCTGGAACATCTTGGTCACTAGCCTTTGATAGGTGGCTCCAGCATTTTTTAAGCCAAAAGGCATGAATTTATAGCAATAAGTCCCCCTGTTTGTAATAAAGGAGGTTTTTTCCTCGTCTGAGGGGTCCATTTTAATCTGATTATAACCAGAATACACATCTAGAAAGCTTAACAATTCATGACTTGTGGTGGCATCAATCATTTGATCTATATGTGGTAATGAGAATGAATCTTTGGGGCATGATTTATTTAAGTCAGTATAATCTACGCATACTCTCCATTTGCCATTCTTTTTAGGTACTACCACAGTGTTAGCTAGCCAGTTAGGGTACGTTACCTCTCGTATCGAACCAATTTTCAAGAGTTTCTGTACCTCTTCGTCAATCACTTGGTTCTTGAATGGTCCTTGCTTTCTTTTCTTCTGCTTAACAGGTACGAAGGATGGATCTTCATTTAGTTTATGAGTCATCACTTCTGGTGGGACACGTGTCATATCTGAGTGGGACCACACAAAGCAATTTGCGTTAGCCTTTAAATAATCAATTAACTTACCTCTTTGACCGGGGCTCAGCCTCGTGCCTACATACACTTTCTGTTCAGGTTTTTGTTCAAATAATGGAACAACTTCGAGATCTTCCATAGCTGTTTTGATGTGCTCCTCTTCCTCCGGTTCATGAATGACGCCCGGTCTGGAATTTCTTTCGTACCTATTTGGTCAATGGCTTTTTCCGTACCTGTTTGACCGGTCATATGCCTGGGAGATTTCCATATCTTCCGATTCTTCCGTGTCTATTTTTTTGTTAGCACCACATAATTTATATTTCTAGAGATTTGTTGATCTCCTCTAATCTGTCTGATTCCCCATTCTTAAGGGAATTTTATTACCTGATGCAAGGTAGATGGTACTGCTTTCATGTCGTGGATCCAGGGCCTTCCCATGATTATGTTATAAGCCATGTCAGTATCAACGACTTGGAATTTGGTATTTTTAATTACTCCCTCGGTATAAGTGCTAAGTTCGATTTCTCCTTTGGTTATCACTGTAGAGTTGTCAAACCCTGATATGGCTCGTGCCTTTGGGATCACCTGATTTCCCAAGAGAATTTCTTCCACGACTCTTAGCAAGATAATGTTGACTGGACTACATGGATCAATCAACACTCTTTTAATGTTAGTGTCATGAATGAGTAAGGATATTACCAGAGCATCATTGTGGGGGAGCATTAGTCCGCCAAAATCTGCATCATCAAAGGTTATATCATCTACGTCCGGATTTTCTTGAACCTGCTTTCCGTGTGTAACTGTGACCTTCGAGGCTAATTTTCAAACTATTCCGTTTACTTCCTATCCTCCATGTATCACGTTGACGGTTCTTTTTGGAGATGGAGGCTTCGAGGGCTCCTGCCTGTTCTTCATGTATGCTGTTTACCTTTATCACTAAACAATTCTGTTAAATAGCCCTGTTTCAATAATTGTTCTATTTCACCTTGTAAAAACCTACAATATGCAGTATTATGTCCATGATCATTATGGAATTCACACCAAAAATCTGGATTCCTTTTAGTTGGGTTTGACCGCATTTCTTTAGGCCATCGAACCTTATCACCCATATTTCTTAATATTGAAACAAGTTCAGGGGTACTTACATTAAAGGTGTGATCCCTAATTCGTGCATTACCTCTAGGTCGTTCATCTCGATCCTTTCTGGATCTAGATGAGGACGAGCCCGCATCTTTGCTTGGTGGTCTATAATCTGACCTGGTATTTTCGAACCTGGGATGAGTTTCACGTCCCGATGGTCCTAAGTAAGGATCGTACCTGTTTTTACCTGATCTCCTGCCTGATTCGGAACGTCTGGATCTGGTATGATCTTCATCTTTCGAACGAGCAATGGTATTTTCTTCTATTCAAAGTTTAGTACTGTACCTATTATAAACATCGTTACATGTTGTAGCTGGGAATTCTCTCAAGCTTTCTTTGAGTCTCCTCGTGGCTTCTGAGTTTTTGTCATTTAGATTACTTGCAAATGCCATGGCTGCCCAATTATCAGGCACCCTTGGTAGTTGCATTCTTTCTCGTTGGAACCTATCTACAAATTCACGGAGTAGTTCCGTGTCTCTGTGCTTTATTTTAAATATGTCTTCCATTCTTGTCTCGGCTATTTGCGCACCGGAGTGTGCTTTTATGAAAGAATCTGCAAGCTCAGCAAAAGAATCGATAGAATTTTCAGGGAGAAGAGAATACCAGGTTAGGGCTCCTTTGGTAAGCGTTTCTCCGAATTTTTTGACAAGGACTAATTCAATCTCTTATTTGTTAAGTCGTTGCCCTTTACTCCGGTGGTAAAAGAAGTCACGTGGTCGCATGGGTCAGTTGTTCCGTCATACTTAGGAACGTCAGGCATTTTAAACTTCTTGGGTATAGGCAAGGGTGCTGCGCTTGGTTTTCAAGGTTGTTGAGAATATCTATCAACTTCAATGCCTTTGATAACAGGTGGTACTCCAGGAATTTGCTCGATTCGATCGTTTTGTTCCTTCACCTGTTTCTGCAAGGTTAGTAGTAAATTTTGTAATTCAGAGTTATTAGTCATACCTGGTCTCGCTTCGAGAGATTCGTTAGGAGTGTCATCCCTTGCTGAGTTTACCAACCCAGACTGAGGATTTTCTATGGTGATAGTGTTATTGGGAGGTGGTGTCAGTGATGCAGGTGATGCCACTGGTAATCCCCTTGCAAGTTCTTGCAAAGCTTGGCCCACATACTCTGCAATCATTTGCTTTACCCGATCTTGTTCTACTGTTTGATCATTATTATTGTTGTTGTTATTGGATCATTCTGGGGATTGTTCCCTTGAACCACGTGGGGTTCCTAAAGGTGATGGAACCGGGGTTCCATTTCTTTGCTGGTTGTTGTCATTGGAGTTCGACATATTTCATAGGATATCTCTT
The DNA here is from genome assembly GCA_005239525.1 of Nicotiana knightiana. NCBI lineage: Eukaryota > Viridiplantae > Streptophyta > Magnoliopsida > Solanales > Solanaceae > Nicotiana > Nicotiana knightiana. The sequence continues at coordinate 3,499 of ML430841.1, forward strand.
GAAAAGCAAACAAAAATTATCAGACTTCCCAGTAACTGAACCAATTTGTTTAACCAAAGAATTAGATCCTTTGACCAAAGCTATTTTTAGGATGAACACGGGTTTCTGATAANTGACTAATTATTACATTAATGGGACGTTACAAAGAATAACCGTAACTGTTGCATGAAGGTTGTGTAACATGTGAGTCATTAATTGAGGATCTCTGAATCTGCCTGTAGCTCTGTCCGGATTCATTCTGACCGTGTCTCTTCTTTGTCTCAATCAGGTGAGTTTCTCGTAGCTGATTTCCCCGTAGGTTTATTAAGTCGTGCCTCTTTGCTTCACACCTCTTTATTGAATCATGTCTAGATGACATGTTTTCCTTGATCCACGTAACCGGCTGAGTCATCGGGAATTATCATACGTGTGAAAATCTTTTTTACCAATACACTCTTATTTATGCAACACCTTCTATATTATATGCTATATAATATAATTTTACCCAAGTATTTTACTTATAATTAAAATAACTTATTCGTACATTTAATTTTTTCTTAACATTAATTTTCAAGATATTAAATTTGGCAGTAAAATTTCTGTGAACAAATCTCAAGTTCACGTTCTTAACCATGCTTAATGAGATATTTCTAATGATAATTATAAAATCAACGCTCACTGATTTATCAGCCAAGCCATACCCATTAATCCAATAAATAAATACTTACATTTAGCACAATGAAACATCAGATTAATACTTTTAAATAAACAATATTAACAGATAAAGCTTTAAAAAACTTAATTAAACACAAATATACTTTGAAACTTTTTCTAAAATTCTTATTAACTATAAAAAAAACTATCATTTGTTAAATAATTTTATTTTTAATTTTAAATAAATATTAAAAATAAATATTTTTTTATTTATTTTTAATTCAAAAATATGTTCATGTTTGAATATAATTAAACAAACTGAGTGCCACAAAATATATATTATAAAAATAATAAATAAAATAATATAAAGTTATTTTAATTATAAGTAAAATATCTAGGTAAACTATATTATATAGTATATAGTATATAATATATAGAAGGTGTTACATAAATGAGGGAATTTATAATATCAAGGGTATAATAGACTTATCAAGTAGAAGTATTATAAAATTTTGCCAATGTAACTTTTGTGATAAATAGAGCAAAGTAAAATAGTTTTTGTGTAACAAATGAAAGAAAAATGACTTTTGAGTAATGAATACAAAGTTGATGATTTTTACGTAACAAAAAAAAAGAAAAATGACTTTGCGTAACACAAAGTTGAATGAGCATATGTGATGACCCCACAGGTCATCTTATGTTTTAGAACCTAATTCTGTGTTTCGAGGTCTCAAATACCTCATTTTAGCCTTCTTCGATTTGTGTTTGCAGGCCGGGTGTTCTTCCGGAAGGTTTATATGTTAAAAATGATAAGAATAAGAATTTTGCCTTAAAAATTTATTTGAGTTGACTTCGGTCAATATTTTGCGCAAACGGACCTGGATCCATATGTTGACGGTCCGGTGGGTCCGTATAGTAATTTGGGACCTGAGCGTATGCTTGGAACCGAATTCGGAGGTCCCTAGCTCGAGTTATTTGATTTTTGTTGAAAATTGAAAGTTTAATGATTTTAAAGAATCGACTGATGTTTGGTTTTGTTGATACCGGGTCCGTATTTTGGTTCTGAAGTACGGTACAGGTCCACTATGATATCTATGACTTGTCTATCGAATTTGGTGAGAAACGGAGTTGATTTGACGTGATTCAGACGTTCGATTGTGAAAATAGAATTTTTAAAGTTTTCTTGAAATTTTCATTTGATTTGGTGTCCAAATTCTTAATTCTAGGCATTATTTTCGTGTTTTGTTCATGCGAGCGATTTCATATGAGGTTTTGGGACTTGTGTGCATAATTGGTTTGGATCCCTGAGGGCTCAGGTGAGTTTCGGACAGGCTACGAGTGGTTTTGGACTTAGAAAATCTGGTTTTTGTGCTTCAGCTGATATCTGGTGTTTCCTTCTTCGCGTTCGCGAATGTACTCTCACGAGTGCGAAGAGTAAACTGGAACTGGGTGGAATTTCTTCTGCGGGAAGCATAAGCAATCACTCTACCCTCCTACATCAGAACACATCCAATACCTATTCGCGAGGCATCACAATACACTATGTAAGATCTAGTAGCTGTCGACAGAACTAGAACTGGAGCCGTGGTCAAAGCAGTCTTGAGCTTCTGAAAGAATTCCCCGCTCTCATCCGAACACCTGAATGGAGCATCCTTTTGGGTCAATTTGGTCAAGGTCGATGCAATAGAGGAGAAACCCTACACAAAACGACGGTAATAGCCCGCAAAACCAAGAAAGCTCCTAATCTCTGTGGCTGAGGACGGTCTGGGCCAACTTGCACCGCCTCTATATTCTTCGGATCCACCTAAATACCCTCACTGGACACCACGTGCCCCAAGAATGCCACTGAACCGAGCCAAAACTCATACTTGGATAACTTTGCATAAAGCTTCTCCTCCCTCAATTTCTGTAACACAATCCTCAGATGCTGGGTATGCTCCTCCTGGCTACGAGAGTACACCAGGATGTCATCAATGAATACAATAACGAATGAGTCCAAATAAGTCTGAAACACACTGTTCATCAAATACATGAACATTGTTGGGACATTGGTCAACCCAAAAGACATCACAAGGAACTTATAATGGCTATATCGGGTCCTAAAAGCTATCTTAAGAATATCCGAATCGCGAATCTTCAGCTGGTGATACCCTGACCTCAAATTAATCATGTAGAACACCCGTGCTCCCTGAAGTTGGTCGAATAGATCATCAATACGTGGCAAAGGATACTTGTTCTTAGCTGTGACCTTGTTCAACTGCCTGTAATCAATGCACATCCTCATAGAACTATCCTTCTTGTTCACAAATAGAACCGGTGCACCCCAAGGTGAAACACTAGGCCGAATAAACCCCTTATCAAGGAGTTCCTGAAGTTGTTCTTTCAACTCCACCGGTGCCATATGATACGGTGGAATAGAAATGGGCTGAGTGCCCGGTGCCAAATCAATACCGAAATCAATATCCCTATCAGGCGGCATGCCCAACAGGTTTGCAGGAAACACATCCAGATAATCACGCACTACCAACACAGAATCAATGGTAAGAGTCTCTGCACTAACATCTCTCACAAAATCCAAATAGGATAGACAACCTCTCAACCATCCGCTGAGACTTGAAGTATGAAATCACTCTACTAGGTACATAGTCTATAGAACCGCTCCACTTAACCCTCGGCGACCCTGGCATTGCCAACATCACAGTCTTAGCGTGACAATCTAGAACAACATGAAATGGAGACAACCAATCCATACCCAATATCACATCAATTTCAACCATACTGAGCAACAAAAGATCCACTCTGATCTCCAGACCCTTAATAGTCACCATACATGACCGATATACACGGTCCACAATAATAGTATTGCCCACAGGAGTAGATACATGAACAGATGAAACTAAAGACTCATGGGGCATATCCAGAAAATGAGCAAAATACGAGAAAACATATGAATAAGTGGAACCAAAGTCAAATAATACACAAACATCTTTGTGGCAAACTGAGACAATACCTATAATCACAACATCTGAATCAATGACATTTGGTCTGGCAGGGAGGGCATAGAAACGGGCCTGGTCATCCCCTGATCTGCCTCCCCCTCTCGAGCGCCCCCTAGTTGACTGATTTCCACCCCTAGTTGGCTGGGCGGGTGGTGGAGGAACTGGTGCTGATGATATAGACTTGCTCCTCTACGGAGCGGGACCTTACACTATATGGGGACATTCCCTCCTCTTGTGACCAAACTCCCCACACTCATAGCAATTCGCCGTTGCTGGTGCTGGGGACTAATGGGATCCCCGAGCACCGGATAACTGGCAGAAGGACCTGGTGTTTAACCAAAGAACCGAATTCTTAGTCTAAGCTATTTTAAGAAGTACTCGGGCTTCTGATAACCAAGAAAATTCACTAAGAACAATAATAGAAATTAGACTTGTAAAATAGGAAAACAATAAGTGCACAGAAATGTAAATATATTTCAGTAATGGTTCGAACGCGTGTCTACAAGTGAGATCTTACTCCCTTTTATAGGGGATTTCTTAATATAACGTCTACTCTTCTTATTGATTGAGCATTAATGAATATTTATATCATTAATGTAACGTTACAATAGGTAATCGTAACTGTTGCGTGAAGATTCTGTAATGTTTAGCTCATTTATTGAAGATCTATGAATCTGCCCTTTATTTTGCCGTAGTTCATTCTGAGCGTGTCTCTTCAAATCCTCAATTAGACTGGAGATTCTGCTTCTAATTATCTCGTGGGTGTTTACCCTGTACCTCTTTGTTCAGTACCTCTTTCTAAGCTTTCATCCAACTGCTGCTCTTCCATTGCTCCACGTATATTGCTTTGTCATCCAAGATATTACACATGTAACATCTATTTTTTACCAATACATATAGTCCCCTCACTTACCATTTGTTTATCAATTGAATATTTGGTAAGTGGATAATCATTTATGGCGGGAATTTTTTGCCGCCATTTTACTCGTACCATTGCATCTGCCTCTGAACGTACGCATCGATTGTCACTTATATTAAATGCATATGCCACGTGGTGATTCTGGATTGGTTCTGCAATTCATCAGCGCACTTTAGTGCTTTTTGTGGTTGCATCAGTCACAAAGTGACAGTTTTAATAATGACTTTCACAATCAGTATCTTTCCATTTTTTACTGTTGCCTTCGTGTATAAATACCCCTTTTTGCCTTTGCTTCTATGAAAAATTTCTAACTTTCTTTTGCTGCTTACAAGTCCTTCTTTCATGCAAATATATCTTCTTTAAACCAAGACCCCAAAAAGTAATAATAGTCGATGAACTATCTCCTTCTCCTACTCCGGATCGGAGCAGAAGAAGGANCGGAGTAGGAGGGGCGGTAGATTAAGGAGTTTGGTGTCAACACCTTCTAGAGGGTCTTCTTATTCTCAACGTAACATTATTCCCCCACCAACTTATAGGGTTATTGTTACTCCATCTTCTTCTAGGGCTAGAGCTTCTAGATCTTCTTCTAAGAGTAGAGAGTCTAGTGAACCACTTCGCGAACCAAAGGTTGATGAGATTGTACCCGCTGAATTTTCTTACGTAAATGACAGTGAAGCCATAAGAAAAAAACTTTCTTCCATGACGTCTCATGATCGAGCTGAGCTTTACCCTACTCAAATTACTGAGGGTTTGATTTCTCTTGTGCGCAGAGACTATTATTGGAAATTTGATTTCCCGGTCTTAGTCCCCAATGCAAATTAATTGGTAACTTCTTACAAAGCAGACTATTCTTTTGTATATACCTACCCTTTTACTTTGGGTTTCAGGCCTTCCATCGACCCTGTCATTATAGAGTTTTATCGATTTTTTAACGTGTGTTTGGGACAAATCGGTCCTATCATCTGGAGGGCAGTAGCATGCCTCAAATATTTGGCTAACTTGGCTTCACTTCCTTTTACTTTTTATCATCTTATTCACCTCTACTCTCCCAAGTTATTCCGCCAAGGAATCTTTACTCTTGTGGCTAGGAGTAAGAGAGTTTTAGTCATTCCTGATGATGATAAAGATAGAGATTGGTATGCCAGGTTTGTTACTGCCCCTACAGGTGGATTAGTAGGTGAAGAAACTTTATCCTTCCCTGAGAAGTGGAACTTTGAACGTAAGTTTTGTTTATTCACTTATTTCTTTATTCTTGATAGATGTTCAGTACCGTGACTATTTTTGTCTTTTTTCAGCAACCATGGGAACCGTCGAGGAGATTTTTAGTTTTCGTGGTTGGGTAGAAAAATTATTGTTGATCGCTTCAATGGAAGAACGTTCTTGGAAATACCTTTCTGCAAGGTTTGGTTGGAAAGTAAAAACCCATGGTAGGTTTTTTTTACGTTTCCTTTTTCTCTCTTTTCTGAACTTCTCTAATCCCTTTTGTTTGTTAGGGTTTCTCGCTCGTGGTGTCACCGCTGCTGCTATAACTGCTTAGAATCTCTCTTTGGCCAAGACTCAAGAAATTATCTTAAATTCTTCTTCGTCAAAAGGAAAGTGGATAGGACTGAAACCTTAGAAGATGGGGAGGAGCAGGACGAAGGCTCGTTGGTTCGTAGGCCACGAGCAAGAAGAAGAGTCGTGTCTGATGACGAATATGCTCCCCTTACTGGTCCATATTCCGTGCCTGAGCTTGATCATTCTACCCCTGCATACTCGGAGGAGGAAACTCCTTTTGCTGCTACTAAGTCAGTTGAGCAAGTGTTCCATCAAGGTTTTGGCGCAATTTCAGAGGAGACGCCTCTTGCCATCTTTCCTCTTTTTGCTCCAGTGGAACTTCAGTCTACCGTGCCTGTTGCTGTTTTTAATTCCCCGTCTGTGCTACCCGTGGCTCCTTCATATACCCCTACTATCGTGCCTTCTATTATTGAAGTAGGTTCTTCTAGCAATGGGGAGATGAAGCGAATTATGATCGAGGTTCCTGCAGAAGGTAGCCTCTTAAAGAAATCATGCCAGTCGGATGTGTGGTTGAAGCCTTTGATTGGCCTGGTTGAAAAGTCAAAATTGGAAAGTCATAGTTCCTTAATGTGGATGAATGAGATTGTACACTCATCGTTGAAGGTAATTTTCCTATTATTTCTTCTTAGCACTAGCCTTTGCCGTATCTAATTTTCCTTTTTTGTGTGTAGATCAATCTCATTGGTACAAAGTTGATGAAAAGGATCGTACATACGGAGCAGTTAATGAATGACCACCATACCGAGGTTGATAACTGGAAGTATAATTTGAGAGCCTTCAACTTGATATGGAAGCAGTAGAAGAGGAAAAGTGTACCTTAGAGCAGCAGGTTAGAGTGATAGCAGCAGAATTAGCCATTGAGAAGGCTTTGTCAAATCAAGCAGGCAAGGATAAGAACATCCTGGAATCCTCATTTGCAGAACATCTTTCCCGTGCTTCTGAAGAAATAAGAAGCTTGAAGGATTTGCTAAACGAGAAGGAGGCTTATGCTGGAGAACTCGTGCAATCACTTACTCAAACCCAAGAAGACCTCCATGAATCCACTAACAAGGTTCAATTTCTGGAGAGATCCCTTGCTCCTTTACAAGCTTCCTACGATGCTGCTGTGGTTGAAAGGGATGAGCTGAGAGAAGACGTTGAACAATAGGAGAAGGACTATGAAGCTCTCAAGGATAAGGCAGTTGTTGATGTGAGTTGGCTTACTTGAATGCCCGACTTGATACATTAACAGAAGTGGGCCAAGAAAACTTTGACTTACAAGATGAAATTGCCAAAACTAAGGAGACAATTGAAAGGTCTAGGCAGAGTCAAAGTTTTTCATCACCTGAGGTTGAAGTTCCAGTGGGTGATGAGATCGTGCCTGATGAAGTTGCTGCCCAACCCTTGCCATCTCAAGCTGCTCCTTTTTGTTGATGAAGATAATCCTCCCAGTGTCTAGTGAAAGTGTTTGTTAACCCCTTTCTTTTTTTTCTTTTGGAGAATCAATTGGTGGTTACCCCTGGTCCCATTTGGGAGTAAAGTTTGGTTGGTAAGTCCCCAATGACAACTTAGGCGCAATTTTGTATAAACAAATTCGGTTTGGACTAAGTTGATACTTAGTTTCTACCATCGTATAATATTAATTTCATGTCATGACTTGTGTTTTTTGAGTTTTCGTTTTACTCTTAAGTGTTTGCATAAACATGTGTTATGTTCGGGTTTTTGTTTCACCCTTTTTAATTTTGCATTAAAAATGCTTCAATACTTCGTGTCTTTCTGAAACAAGCACGATTTATAGAAGAGGGCCCTTTTATGAACAACACTTAATGAAGAAGATGTCTCAACTTCATAATGGTGTAAATATACGAAAGAGAGATAGGAAATCACATGTTCCTTTGAGTAATGCTTTGAAGAAAGATTTTGTATTATTTGAACTTTCATAATACTTTACATGTGTTCAAGTATCTTCTATAACTCTTTCGTAACTGTTTTATTTTACAACAGATTTTGAATAAATACAGGGGTACAAATTTCAACCAGTGACTAAATTTTGCCTTTAACCTAAACATTCGTTTTCATTTACCAGCATGTTTTTTGTAGGTTTCTGAATCAGGATTTGTATGATAGTCTTCAGCTCTTTGATTTCGCTCGTAACTTTTGATCTGTTGGGTAAAATAGGTCTCCAGGCTTGAGCTCTGACTTTTTGCTAGTCTTCTTTCTTGAGCTTTGACTTTTTTGATAGTCTTCTTTGCCTTCCATATTATATAGTCCTTCAAGTGTTTGAGATTTGAAGAATAAAATCTCGAGCACTTGACTACCCCTTCATTGTGGTCCTTTTCCTGAAAAGGAAAAACATACGGGGCTCGAAGGTATATAGTTTAGATGATGACTGCTTAACCCTTTGAAATGTCCATCAGAAAGGTTGTAACACTAGACCCGGAATTCAGTTACTTCCCCGTGTCTATTCAGGTATAATATCATCATTTGGTTATGGGTTAGCTTTTTGCTATCATCTAAAATTGTTAGTATAACTTTAACTGTACTAATAAAATCGTGCGTAATGATACCTGACCGTGGGTACTCCTTTTGCTTAGAAGTAATACTTCTTCAAATGAAAAACATTCCAACTTATTGGTAATATCCTTCCATCCATGGTTTCCAGCTCATAAGCACCTTTTCCAGCAATACCACGCACTTTATAAGGTCCTTCCCAATTTGGGTTTATTTTTCCTACTCCAGCCTCTTTTGTTGATTGGAAATTTTTTTTGAGAACAAAGACCCCAATTTTAAAATATCTGAGGTGAACTTTTCTGTTGTAATACCACTCTATAATTTTCTTTTGAGCTGCCATGCGAATTAAAGAGGCTTCTCTCCTTTGTTGAAGTAAATCTAGATTTGTTCTCACCTCGTCGTTGTTTGTTTCTTCTGTTTCTACTGTGAATCTCGTACTTGGTTCACCAATTTCCACTGGTATTAGGTCCTCTGAGTTGTAGATGAGTGTGAATAGGGTTTCTCCCGTGGCTGTTTTGGTTATAGTCCTATAAGCCCATAATACTCCTGGTAGCTCTTCATGCCAATTTCCTTTTGATTTTTCCAATCGTTTCTTCAAATTATTGATGATGATCTTATTTGTTGACTCAACTTGCCCATTAGCCAGGGGGTGATATGGTGAAGAAGTGATATGTTTAGTTTGCCAGCTTTGGAAGAACTTCGGGATTTGCGAGCCTATGAATTGCGGGCCATTATCACATACGATTTTCTTTGGGACACCAAATTGGAATATGACGTCTCGCCAAATGAATCTTTTCACTTCTTTTTATCGTACCTCTTTAAAACCATCTACCTCTACCCATTTTGAGAAATAATCTGTTAATACAAGTAGAAACAGTACCTTTCCTTTGGCTTGGGGTAGAGGTCCTACTATATCCATTCCCCATTTCATAAATGGCCAAGGTGATGTAACCGGATGTAGTAATTCTTCGGGTCGACGCATGTTGTTAGCATAGCGCTGACATTTATCCCATTTAGCTACGAAATTTTCAGCGTCTTCTTCCATCTTTGGCCAATAATACCCTACTCTGATTAGAGTTTTGACTAGAGATCCTCCACCTGCGTGGTTTCCACAACGTCCTTCGTGTACTTCTTTCATCATGTACTCCGTTTGATTTGGTCCGAGAAACCTTGCTAGAGGACCACCAAACATTTTGCGATATAAAGTGTCACGAACTAGGCAATACCGTGCAACTTTTCATCGAAGGGCTTGAGCTTCTTTCTTATCCTCAGGCACGGTACCATTCTGCAAAAATTTCACAATTTCATTTCTCCAATCCCAGGTTAGATTATTAAATGTTACCTCGTTCTGTTCCTGGTCGATTGCTGAATGAAATAAATGTATCAAAATAGCATTTTCTTTATTAGTTACATCTGTAACTAATGCGAGGTTAGATAACGCATCCGCTTCTGTGTTTTCCTCTCTGGGTATTTTCACGATCTTCCATTACTGTAATTGCCTCACTAGGTCCCGTGCCTTTTTCAAATATTGCTGCATTCGAGTTTCTCTGGCGGTGTAAGCCCCCTGCATCTGATTTACCACCAGTTGAGAGCCCCTTTTGATCACGATCTGCTCCATTGAGAGTTCTCGTGCTAATTCAAGTTCTGCAATGGCAACTTCGTACTCCGCTTCATTGTTAGTGATAGGATAAAATTTAATAGCTTGCCTTATCTTTTCACCTGAAGGTGGTATCAAGACAATTCTTAAACTGGCTCCTTTAACATTAGAAGAACCATCAATAAGTAAAGTCCATGTTCCTGGATTAGCTCCGGTAAAAATCTGTAATTCCTTTTCTACTTCAGGAATTATGTTAACATTAAAATCTACGAAAAAATCAGCTAAGACCTGAGACTTATTGCTGTCCTAGGTTGATAAAAGATGTCGTATTCGCTTAGTTCTATTGCCCATTTAGCAAATCTGCCTGACAGTTCCCGTTTATGCAGGATATTTCTTAAAGGATATGAAGTTACAACAATAATTGGATGACACTGAAAGTATGGTCTTAACTTCCTAGCTGCCATGACTAGAGCCAAGGATAATTTTTCTAGATGGGGGTATCTAGTTTCAGCATCCAGTAAGGATTTACGTACATAGTAAATGGGAGATTGCTTACTTTTATCTTCCCTTACCAGGACTGCACTCACAGCTATTTCTGCAACAATAAGATAAATATACAGTCTTTCCCCTTTATTTGGTTTGGATAGTAGTGGGGGATTTGATAGGTAGTCCTTTAAGTTTTTGAGGGCCTGTTGGCATTCTTCGGTACTTTCGAACTGATTCTGCTTCTTTAGTACTGAGAAGAATTTGAAACTCTTCTCTGAAGATCTTGAAATGGATCTTCCTAAAGCTGCGATCCTACCTATCAGCCTTTGAACTTCTTTTTTGCTCGTGAGTATATCAGGTATTTCTTCAATAACTTTAATTTGAGCAGGATTTACTTCAATGCCTCTATTTGATACGAGAAAACCCAAAAACTTACCTGATTCGACGCCAAAGGCACACTTTTCTGGATTTAGTTTCATGTTATACTTGCGAAGGATCTCGAATGTAGCTGAAAGATGTTGGAAGTGGTCTTCAGCCTGTGTTGACTTCACCAACATGTCATCAATGTATACCTCCATTGTCTTCCCCAGATGTTCCTGGAACATCTTGATCACTAGACTTTGATACGTGGCTCCAGCATTTTTCAAGCCAAAAGGCATGACTTTGTAACAGTAAGTCCCCCATGTTTGTAATAAAGGAAGTTTTCTCCTCATCTGAGGGTTCCATTTTTACCTGATTGTAACCAGAACATGCATCTAGAAAGCTTAACAATTCATGACCTGCAGTGGCATCAATCATTTGATCTATATGCGGTAAAGGAAATGAATCCTTTGGGAATTCTTTGTTTAAATCAGTGTAATCTACACATACTCTCCATTTACCGTTCTTTTTAGGCACTACTATAGTATTAGCTAACCAATCGGGATATTTTACCTCACGTATTGAACCGAGTTTTTAGAGTTTTTGTACCTCTTCATCGATCACTTGATTCTTGAATGACCCATGCTTTTTTTTCTTATACTTGACAGGTACGAATGATGGGTCTTCATTCAGTTTATGAGTTATCACCTCTGGGGGTATACCTGTCATATCTGAGGGACCAAGCAAAACAATCTGCATTAGATTTCAAGTATTCAATTAACTTACCTCTTCTGGTCGTGCTTAACCTTGCTCTTATGTTGATTTTTTGTTCAGGCTTATTTTCGAACAGTGGAACATCTTCGAGTTCTTCAGTATTTGTCTTTATGTTTTCATTCTCTTCTAGTTCTCGAATAACATCGGGCCATGAATCCACGTCCGTATGTTTTGATGCGATCTCCATGGTGATTTGATTCACCGTGTCTTTATCGTTTGTTCTCGTATCTGTTTGAGTTGCTCCCGCATCTTTTAGTTCTTACTACGCTTCTTCTTTATTCGAGTGCATTACTGAATTGATATTCCTCGAAATTTGTTGATCACCTCGAATCTGCTGAATTCCCCATGGGAATTTGATAACTTGGTGTAGAGTGGATGGTACTGTATCCATGTCATGAATCCATGGTCTTCCCATAATTACATTATAGGCCATGTCTGTATCAATAACTTGAAATTTTGTTTCTTTGAAGACGCCTTCTGCATAAGTACTCAATGCAATTTCTCCCTTTGTTATGACAGTAAAATTATCGAATCACGATAAGGAACGTGCTTTTGGAATTACATGGTCTCCCATTAGCATCTCCTCCACCACTCTTAGTAGAATGATGTTAACTGAACTACCTGGATCAATCAATACTCTTCTCACGTTAGTGTCATGTATAAGTAAAGATATTAACAGTGCGTTGTTAAGGGATCAATAACCCATCTGCATCGTCAAATGTTATGCTATCAGCCTCCAAGGTTTCATGAGTCCGTTTCCCGTGGGTTATTGTGAACTTCGTTGTCTTTTTTGCTGAGGTATAGGTCATGCCATTAACCTCCTCTCCTCTATTTATCATATTTACTGTTCTCTTCGGAGACGGTAGTTTAGGGCTGCTGCATGTTCTTCATATATGCCTTATTACCTTTTCACCAAACAATTCAGTTAGATAGCCCTGTTTTAATAAGTGTTCTACCTCACCTTGCAGTAACCTACATTCTGATGTTCTGTGCTTGTGGGCGTTGTGAAATTTACACCAGAAGTCTGGGTTCCTTCTGTTTGGATTTGATCTCATCTCTTTGGGCCATCAAACTTTATCACCCGTATTTCTTAATACTTTAATTAACTCTGAAGTACTTATATTGAAGTTATAATCTCCAATTCTTGCATACGTGTTACTACCTCTATTTCATTCATCTCGATCTTTTCTGGATCTTTATGATGATGAACTTGAATCTCTGTTTGACGGTCTGTGATCAGGTCGTGTGTTTTCAAATTTGGAACGAGCTTCTCATCCCAAAGGTCCCATATATGGCTCGTACCTATTTTTGACAGTTCTCCTCTTTGATTCTGAACGCCTAAAGCTTGTTCTGTCTTCTACTTTTGATTGAGCAATGGTATCCTCTTCAATTCACAATTTGGTATTGTACATGTTATAGACATCATTCCATGTCGTAGCTGGGAATTCTCGTAGACTTTCTTTGAGTCTCCTCGTGGCTTCAGAGCTTTTTTCGTTTAGATTGCTCGCAAACGCCATAGCTGCCCAGTTGTCAGGTACTCTTGGTAACAACATCCTTTCCCGTTGAAGCCTGTCTACGAATTCACGAAGCAATTCTGTATCTCCCTATTTTACTTTGAATATGTCCTCCATTCTTTTCTCCACTTTTTGTGCACCAGAATGTGCTTTTATAAACGAATATGCAAGCTCAGCAAAATCATCAATAGAATTTTTGGTTAAGAGAGAATATCGCGTTAATGCTCCTTTGATAAGCGTTTCTCCAAATTTTTTGACCAGCACATACTCGATTTCCTGCTTAGTTAAGTCGTTGCCTTTTACTCCGGTGGTGAATGCAGTAACATGGTCACGTGGATCAGTTGTCCTGTCATATTTTGGTATATCGGGCAAATTTTTTGGGAATCAGCAAAGGTGTTGCACTTGGCTTCCATGGTTGTTGAGAGTATTTATCAATATCAATCCCCTTGATGACAGGTGGTACGCCAGGAATTTGTTCGATATGATCATTTTGTTCCTTCCCCTGTTTTTGCAAGGTTATTAATAAATATTGTAAATCTGAATTATTAGCCATACCTGGTCTTCCTTCGAGGGATTCGTTTGGAGTGCTTCTACTTCCAGAATTAGCTAATCCAGATTGTGGATTTTCCACAGTTGTAGTGTTGTTTGGAGGAGGCGTAGGTGGTACAGTTGGTAGCCCCCTACGAAAGCTTGAAGAGCTTCATTCACATATTCAACAACTATTTGCTTCAAGGTGTCTTGCTCTCCTGTTTGTTCATTTCCAATCTGGTCATTGTTGTGAGTTGTGAATCTTTCCGGGGAATTGTCTCTTGAACCTCGTGGGGTTCCCTGAGGCGATGGAATTGGAGTTCTAGTTGCCTGTTGGTTGTTGTCGTTGGTGTTTGACATTATTCAGTAAAGATAACTTAGGAATGCAAAAAAGGATTATCAGATTCCCGGTAACAGAACCAATTTGTTTAACCAAAGAACCAGATTCTTAGTCAAAGCTATTTTAAGAAGTACTCGGGCTTCTGATAACCAAGAAAATTCACTAAGAAAAATAATAGAAATTAGACTTGTAAAATAGGAAAACAATAAGTGCACAAAAATGTAAATATATTTCAGTAGTGGTTCGAACGTGTGTCTACAAGTGAGATCCTACTCCCTTTTATAGGGTTTTTCTTAATATACCGTCTACTCTTCTTAATGATTGAGCATTAGTGAATATTTATATTATTAATGTAACGTTACAATAGGTTATCGTAACTGTTGCGTGAAGATTTTGTAAAGTTTAGCTCATTGATTGAAGATCTATGAATCTGCCCTTTATTCTGCCCTGGTTCATTCTGACCGTATCTCTTCAACTCCTGAATTAGGCTGGAGCTTCCACATCTAATTATCTTGTGGGTGTTTACCCCGCACCTCTTTGTTCCGTACCTCTTTCTAAGCTTTCATCCAGCTGTCGCTCTTCCATTGCTCCACGTGTATTGCTTCGTCATCCAAGATATTACACATGTAATGTCTATTTTTACCAATACACCTGGCATAGACGAACCCTGACCCGATGGAGCATGGGAAAAACTCTGTGCTGGAAGGGCTCCGAGAGATGAACGGCCCTACTCATAACTATGAGAACCATGGCCAGATGATGCACCACGTTGAACTAGGCGAGCTGTCTGGGCATGTCTGAAAGGGCGACCTCTGCTGTGCTGGAACTGACCCCCAAAAGGAGCACCGCTTAATCCACCCTGTCCACGAGGCCTCTTGGCCTCCCTCTCAACCCTCTCCTGACTGCGAACCATCTCAATCTAATGAGTAATGTCGAACTCTCTCTGGTCATAAGTAATCGCAGCTGAAAAGTGAGGCCATTTATAAACCTCCTGATCCTCTCCCTGTATGTGGGAAACAACTAGATATCATGACGGGCCAACTCCGAGAATCGCTTCTCATACTGCATCACATACATATCACCCTGACGAAGCTTCTCAAACTGCCTGCGTAGCTCCTCCCTGCGGGACAGAGGCACAAACTTCTCCAGAAAGATAACAGAGAAAATCTACCAGGTAAGGGGTACTACGCTGACTGGACTACGCCTCTCGTAAGCCTCCCACCAACTGAATGTGTTGATACCCAATTTTATATATATATATATATACACACACACACTTCCAAAATAGCACGTATGCATTATCATCTGATTTGTAAACACATACAAGCTTTTTTCCTAATTTTCTATAATTTTTAAAGATTGTTAAATCAATTTATTCTCATATTTTATTAGATAAATAATCATTAATTTCATCACAAATTATTTTACGATGATTGTTATCATCACTTCATCATTTACATCCATACTAGGTTTTAAATATTTTGGTGCATTTGTTATAGTTCCATTTGCATTTTTAAAGATTAAAATTTCACATTTTACAATAATAGCTCGTATATACTTATAATTACTTTATTTATGAAAAAAAATAATTTTTCATATTTTTATAGTGTTAAATAACTGTTATTAACCATTTTTATGCACAAATAATATTTTTACTATTTATTTATCATTTTTACGAATTATTTACTTATTTGGTTGGGTATTTTAATAATAGCCCCTTTTTCCTAATTATTTCGGACCTAAGCTACCCAAACCAACCCAATTACCCAGCCCAATTACCTAATACCTAGCCCAAATAACCCCAGCCCAAACCTAATCCCAACCCAGTCGGTACCCATTTCACACAACCCGCCCCAGTCCGTTTTAAAATCCTGGTCGTTGATCTCTAAGATCAACGACCTACATTTAACCTACCCCTTTTAACTTAACACCCCAAAACCTAATCCCCCATTCCCTTTCATCCACCGTCTCTGAATCTTCTCAACCCCTTCTCTCTCTCTCATGAACCCTAGCTGTCACACCCCCAAATCCCCTATCCAAATCCCGTTGATAACGACATTTCACCATTATTTGCTTATCGTATTTTCATTCTCTTGGTACTGGCTCTTCGATTATGATAATACTTAGGTATTTTCCTAATTTTGGCAAATACCACCTCTATATCTGACATGAATCGACTCAATCTTGACGATTTGTGTAATATTTCGTCCATATACATGAGATTGAACTGGATCCTTCATACCAGTTGTCCGATTTCGAGTTTAAAACCCTAACTAGGGTTTGTAGTTTGATACTTTTACTTTTCTACTTATTTTACTGACCTGCATAAGAGATTTTCCCTTTTTCTTCGCCTGTGTTTACATGGTTTCTTTCCTTACCTGTGTTTATTCAACTATTTTCCTTGTTTGTGCATTTAATTTTACTGCTATATAAACCCATCTCCCTTTCCCCTTTAGAAGACACTGGGAGTCACTGTAATCTCACTAAAAACTTAAGATTTGGCTATGTATTTTCTTTGCTATCTCGTTCTATCTCTAGTTCTTGGCCGACTGAAAGCCAAGGCCAAATATTTTGGGTTCTCGATTATTGTGGTGTTATTATTTCTTTTCTCGCTTAACTAGTGAGTTACTATACCTTTTCCATTTCGTTCTTATGTATATGTGATTTGTATATGTTCTCTTCTCTGAAGTTCATGGCCCAGTATGTTTCAGGGTTATTTTTATGCGTGATTCTGTCAACTCTGCATTTGTTCTAAGTCTCTTTAGTATTTTAATTTCACCTAATGCTGCTAGTTCCGAGATGGCTCATGCTTAACTTGAATAATATTAACCCTCTTAAGTTTGTTTAGCTTAATTCCTTCTAGACTGCTCCTGTATGCAACTTTGTTAGTCTACTATGTCAATACTAGAATACTTACGAGTGCTATTTGGCACAAGTTCACTTGCTCATCTTACTCTGAATCTTTGCAATGTTTGTCTTGCATATATAATTTGTTCGGATCAGTGCTAAGGCCTTTCTGTCACTTATAATCTAGTATCCCTGATAATATGTCTCTTAGCATGTCTTTAGTTCACCTGATTCCTTATTCCTTCAGTGATTACTTGAATCTAGGGTAGTTATCAAACTTATGTTTTCCCTACCATGTCTGAATGTTGTTCTTGTTTCTTGATGTGAGTAAACATGGATTTATTTGGTAATGAAGGTACACTTAGCATAAATTGGACCTTTTAGGCTTTAACTTGTTAAGTATTATGCACCTGTGTATGACAATCTTTGTAAATCCCGCCAACTTATTTTTCCTAACTCTTTCAATACGATTCTGCCTATGTATTGTTTGTTAAATGACAAACCTGTCTCTAAGTCTTGCTGACCTTTTGACCAACTGTTCTGGGTTTTAAACTTTGCTATATCTATTTCCTAAAATTAAGTACATCTTTTCAAATTCTGTCCCTTAGCCATTGCCTACTCTCTTTCATGTGTTACCTATGCTATTCCGAATCCTCATCCTTAGCCGGCTGAAATCCAAGACTATTTAGGTTATGTCCTTGACCTCCCTAGTGTGAGCACTGCTCGGGGTCCATGTGAGACCCTTGTGAACTCTGAAACACTAGAGATTTGGGTTTTGTGTGCTATGGGTGAATCATTCACTACTAGTTCTTGTGTATCCATGAATATGAGCCTTGGAGTTGTTATGGGTTGAAAGCCTGGGTTGTCCAGGTGTATTTGGGCCTGTTGTAGGCCCTATGTAGTTTTACTTATCTTTTGTAATTCATTCATTAAATTTGGCCTGTAATGATTGTTGTAATAACAATTCTGGGGTATTTAGTGAAAAATGGGAAGGGGTTTCTTATCTTCATTTGCAAAGTTGGGTAGAAATCCTGCCTATAGGTTCTCTACTGTGCTGTTGGTTCTGCCTATAATTTTCATATTATTTTGTTGAAATTATATGTTAGAAATCCTGCCTATAGGTTCTATATTGTGTTTACATGCTAGGAATCTTGCCTATAGGACTAATGCTACGATCATGCCTTTAGGTGTATTAATTTATCCAGTAATTATGTATTAGCAACCATGCATATAGGATAAATACTTCGCTTACTTATGTTCTAGTCTAAATCATGCAAATTCCTGCTTGTATACTGTTTAATTGTAGAAATCATGCCTATAGGGACAAAATCAGGTCACTTATAGAAATCATGCCTATAGGGACAAAATCAGATCACTTATAGAAATCATGCTTATAGGGACAAAATCATATCACTTATAGAAATCATGCCTATAAGGACAAAATCAGATCACTTATACAAATCATGCCTATAAGGACAAAATCAGTTCAACTATAGAAATCATGCCTAGGGGATTCGATTAAGTAATTCTGGATGCGCTTATGTGATTATCACTGTCAATCACCTAAACAACATGCCTATAGGATAAGACAAATAATTATGGACATATTTTTGTGACTTGCTATTATTTACTATTGTATAAAACGCCTAGATACTACGGTATGCTAAAATCAGTAGGCAAATATATGTAGGTTCTACTAATCGCACTAAGAAACTGATTCTATATACGACTGCCTGTTTGTGCCTTCAACATCACATAGATATCCTGCCTATAGGGTTCTGCGATTAATAAATCTGCTAAAGCTAATCAGTTGCGTGCATTTATTATTTATATGTGGAGGCTAATTTGAGCCCATATTTGTCTCTATTTGAAAGTCCTAACTGTTTTGTATGTCGCTTAGTATTTACAATTTTGAGCAACTTAGGTCGAGTCTAGAACCATCCTAAAATAGAGGTCCCAATGCCTCCAGGGCCATAGGTAAGGGACGGGTAGTGCACGTATAGGACACGAGTTAGAATTGATTAGAGCGCTTTAAGTAAAAACTTAAAGATAGTAATCGGATAGCAGAAGATGATAGTCTGTGCCCGTTGAATAATACGAGTAACACCCCCCGTCTTGGGAGAGTTACGAAGTATTATTCATGTTGCACGTGGTGATCCTATAGGCTAAAAAATTTAGGACCCCCATCCCTATTAAATAGTTTCTTCGTTTTCTTAGACTAATTCACATAAGTTAAGTTCGTTCGGGACCCACCGTTGTGGACCTCGAGGGGTGCCTAACACCTTTCCCTAAAGGTAATTTGAGCCCTTACCCGATCTCTAGTGATGCAACCTGGTATAATCTGAGTTATTTTCTATAGGTTCCCTAACGCACCTTAATCCGTTAGGTGGCGACTCTCCAACAACCAATTCCTTTTCCCTTCTCTCGAAAGGAGTTGTCAAATGTCGAAACTCGATTTCGCGAGAAAAAGGGGCGCGGCAGAATGCAGCCAGAGAACTGAAAGGTAGTGAATGAGACCCCACTGGTCTCCAGAATACCTGTTGTATGGAGTATCCTCTGACACTTGTCCGAGAAACCATGTGCATCATGTCCCTCTTCACCACTGAAAGATTGAGGCTGGAGTCACCCAAACCTCTCCAATCTATGTTGCTCATCCTCAGGCATATCAGGAACCATATAGTCCTAAGCAGCTGCAACTGGCTGGGCTGGTGGTGACCCCAGTGTCTTGAGTCCCTGTATAACCTGCTCCGGTGTGCACGCGACAGGAGTCTGAGTGCCTCCCTCGACCTGAGAAGTGGTTGCAGTCATCAAAACAGAGATCGCCTGAGCAAGGCCGGTACACACAGTCAGAATCTGAGTTAAGGCCTCCTGAAGGCCAGGAATCACGACGAGAACATGTGGTGCCTGAGCTGGTCCCGTTGGTGCATCCTTTACTAGGATCTGGTCCTGACTTGGGGCAACTGGTGGATCTGCAGGTACTGCCCAGTTATTGTGTGGGTTGCACCTCTTCCCCTACCGCGACCTCTAACACGGCCTCGGCCTCTCGCAGACCTCGCTGGTGGTACTGGTGGTTGTCTGTCCTGCCCAATAGTACGAGTCCTCACCATCTGTGAGAGAATGAAACAACAGAAGTTTAGTTACCAGAATTAACAGATTCACACAACAAGAATTCAAGAATGTGGAATTTTTCCTAAGGGTTATGCATCCTCTCGAAGATAGGTACAAACGTCTCCGTACCGATCCGCAAGACTCTACTAAACCTGCTTATGAATCGTGAGACCTATGTAACCTAAGCACTGATACCAACTTGACACGACCCAAAACCTAACCTGTCGTGATGGATCCTATCGTGGAACTAGGCTAGCCGACATTCTCAATATGCTTTCATTATATATCACAGAAGTGAACTAATAGTTAAATTTAATAGAAGGTTTACATAACCACGGGGTAAAGACCCAAAACTCAAGTTCAGAATAACAACCTGACATCGGGGTGTCAATAAGTCATGAGCATCTAATAACAATCTAGAAACAGAATCTACTACAGTTTGTGCCAAATGCCAAAAACAAGAGAAATAAGATGATAAGAAGGAGGAACAAGGATTGCAGACGCCGGTAGCTACTTCGTAAGTCTCTGAAAGTCAGCCCGCGCATGAACTCAGTGACCTCTAGGACCGGACACACCTGGATCTGCATATGAAATGCATAGTGTAGCATGAGTACAACTAACTCAGCAAGTAACATAATTAAATAAGGAACTGAGAAGCTGTGACGAGCTATGAAAATACAGTTCATTTCAAAAGTTTTCAGTAAAGAGTGAACATGCTTTCAAATTCGGTAGTTTAAGTCAAATCAGTTCGAGCTCAAGTAAAATAATATGAAACTTCAAGAAATCTCACAACAACAACAGATAGCAACGAAGTGAAACAATAAATAAGGGCAAGTACATCCTCTCAAGGAACAATCACTCAACTCATCTCAACAGCTCATACTCTCGGCTCTCAACCCTCAACACACACTCTCAATAGGTACCTGCGCTCACTGGGGGTGTACAGACTCTGGAGAGGCTCCTACAGTCCAAGCATTGTATTGTTGCGGTGTGCAGCCCGACCCAATACTGCTTCGGCGTGCAGCCCGATCCAACACTGTTGCGGCATGCAACCGGATCCAAATACTGCTGCGGCGTGCAACCCGATCCAATATATATATATATATGGCCCGAAGGCTTGTTGCAGCGTGTAAGCCGATCCAATGTTGCTGCAGCGTGCAACCCGATCCAATGTACCTCACATATCCCACAACTCGGCACTCATGCCCTGTCTCAATCACTACCCTCTCCAGCCTCTCGGGCTCACAGAATATCACAATAGACAACCCAAATAGAGAATACAACAAGTATCAACAAGAAATGAGAGAAATCTTAGATATAATACACATGTAAGACGGTGACTGAGTACAAGACAACAATTAGCAGTCAATTCAACAAGTATACGACCGCCACGGGTCCCAACAGTGATATCATATGGCTTAAGCATGGTGTCTAACATGAAAAGCAGTCAGTTACTCAAACAAGGAGAAAAGGTAATAATAATGGACTATTCGACTTTACAATATCCCGGGACGGACCAAGTCTTAATCCCTCACGATGCACGTCACACGCCCGTCACCTAGCATGTGCGTCACCTCTAAATATTCACATCATACAAATTCTTGGGGTTTCATAGAACGTAGAAATTCCACTCCGAAATGCCCTCTCCTCTCGAATCGGCCTCCAAATGACCCGAATCTAGCCACAAACAGTACAACACAATTAAAATAGGCTAAAGGGATCAATCCCACAAGAAAACTGAGACTTCCTCAGTCATAGTTTTCTGCTTGATAGACTAACTAATTACTAAACAGAATTGCCAGATCAACCATCAATCGTTCCTTATGTACCTCCTACCCTCTGAACTTCCTGGATTGAGCTGGTCCAAAGTGTTTCCGGCAAAACTAGGAACGCGCGTCAAACCTTTCGGCCCCGTGTTAACCACATAAAAGAGACGATTCATTCTATTCCCTCGGTTATATTTGACTAAGACCCAGAGGATATCCCAAAGTGGGCATTCGGGCTCATCCCTCCCTTCACGGTCACAGTCCTCCTAAATTAGAACAAAAAATCCGACATCGGCTCAACCCGACCCCCCAGGACCATGTCTCGAAACCCGACAAAAGTCACAAAACACAAAATCTCATTCACTCACGAGTCTAACCATACCAAATTTACCAAAATCTGATCACAATTGCTCCTCCAAAACACCAAAGTTCACTCTCCAATTCCCAAGACCTAAACCCCCAATTTTCACTTCAAAACCTCACTAATTAGGTGTAAAATTAATGGGAAAACACCATTACTAAAGATAAATAGGCTCAAGGAATTTACCTCAGTGATAACCTCGAATTCCCTTCAAAAATCTCCTCAAAAATATCCAAAATCTGAGTTCCAAAATGTGAAAATGAGGAAAATTCTCGAAGTCCTCTATTTATAGTTTCTGCCCAGCAAAATCGCACCTGCGGTCCTTTTGTCGCTTCTGTGATGCCGCACCTGCGAAATTTCCATGCAGGTGCGAATCTCACTTAAACCCCCAGGTTCCGCATCTGCGGGCAACTATTCGCACCTACGGGCTTTGTGTCACGACCCAAAATCCCACCAAGGCGTCGTGATGGCACTAAGACTAAGTAAGCCGATCATAATAACAATTCAAGCCATTTTTAAAAAAATAGAATTTAATACAAGTGTCAAAACTAGCAACAAAAATGATCATAAAACCTCCCAAGACTGGTAATACTGAGTCACGAACTCTAACTGAATACATGAAATAGTCTCAAGGAAATCAAATATACAATACTGCTCTAATAGTAATTGACAGTACGATAAAAGGGAAAGACTCCAAGGGACTGCGACGACCATGCAGCTCTACCTTGAATCCTTGTGATCACACTCTAAATTTGTCCGAGTCTGATATCTCCAATACCTGACTCTATACAAAAATATACAGAAGTATAGTATGAGTACACCACACCGGTACCCAGTAAGTATCAAGACTAACCTCGGTGGAGTGGTGATGAGGTACAGTCAAGACACTCACTAGTCTAATAACCTGTGCAACATAGCATACGAAAATAATAGGAAACAAATAACAATGATGGAAACAATAATCAACAAGTGATATAAACAACATGGCAACAAGAACACTATAAATATTGCTCAGTAAATAATGAATACTCGACCTCCAAATCTAAAATTTTCGTTTTTGAAAGATTTTGCAAAAATCTTAATTTTTCTTCCATAAATTGACGGATTCATAATGTAAATGAGTATGGAATCATGAAATATAATCAATATAGGATAAGGAATACTTACCCCAATGTTTTCCCGTGAAAATCGCCCAAGAACCGTGCTCCAAAAATCCAAAATGAAATGACCATTTTTGGTCCTTAAGTTTATGCCCATCCGTCACTAAAAGTCTATTTTCCATCACTAAAAGTCCATTTTCTGTCACTAAAATTCCACACCAGAACTTGCTTGCACCAGCCTTCATTTAATCGATCATAACTTTATGTACAAATGTCCAAATGATGAATGATTTAACTTTTCTGGAAACTAGAATCAAAGGGATACAACTTTCACGTTTTTGATAATTTTTCGATTCCTTATGGGTTGTGAGATATAAGCTTTCAAAGTCAGCTCCACGCATCAGAAATTTCTGGCGAAACTGCTTTACCAGCCTTAATTCAATCCATCAAAATTTTCTGTACAAATGTCTAAATGATGAATGATTTAACTTTTTGGAAACTAAAATCAAATGGCTACAACTTTAACATTTTGATAATTTTTAGATTCTTTATAGATTGCAGGATATAGGCTTCCAAAGTTGGCTCCATGCATCAGAAATTTCTGCCGAACAGCTCTGCAACAGAAATTTCCAGGAACCCTATTTGTCCTAAATCCATTCCGTTTACCTTCTGAAATTCACCTGAGGCCCTCGGAACCTTAACCAATTATACCAACATGTTCCAATACGACCTTAGTCGAGGCTTCAAATCATGTCAAACAACGCCGAAATTACGAATCACGCATCGAATCGAATAATGAGTATTCAAATCTTCTAACTTCTATATTTTGCGCCGAAACGTGTCAAATAGATTCGGAATGACTTCAAATTTCGCACACAATTCGTAAATGACATAATGGAGTTGTTCCAATTTTTAGAATCGGATTCAGACCCAGATATCAACTCTCGGTCAAACTTTCCGAAAATCTTCTATTTTCCAACTTTCGCCAAAATGTGTCGAATTGTCCTACGGACTTCCAAATCCAAAATCGAACATGCACTTAAGTCTAAAATCACCATAAAAGCTATTGGAATCATCAAAATTCCATTACGGGGTCGTTTGCTCAAAAGTCCAATCTCCGGTCAAACTTTATAAATCTTCAAACTTAGATTTCTAGATTCCGTTAAATGGCGATAAATTGATATATGGACCTCCGAATTCGATTTTGGGCATATGTCTAAGTCCCAAATCACTATACAGACCTACCAGAATAGTCAAAACACAGATCCGGGTCCGTTTGCTCAAAATATTGAGCAAAGTCAACTCAGTTGAGTTTTAAAGATCTATTTCACATTTTAATCAATTTTTCATATAAAAGCATTCTAGAAAAATTTACGGACTGTGCACGTGAGGTGTGGCTATAATTCATGATTTAGCACATTATGTGTCTTGCATTTTACATGCTTTAATGATAAATTATACTTTGTTTGAGCATAATGGAGTCTATTTTATGTGTAGGTGAGTTGGAGATGAAAGTAGAGCTAAAGGGATACTTAAACGTCGAAAGTGCGCTCGAGAATGGTGAAAAGGAGAGGCCAGACAAAAGCCAGCTCGACCAGGTTTTAGCCTGGCAAAGCCAGCCAAAAGCCAGGCACAACCAGGATTTAGCCTAGCGAGGCCAGCCTAAGGCTAGGCTGAACCAGGATTTAGCCTGGCGAGGCCAGCCAAAGGCCAGGCTGGGGCTGGCGTTAGCCTGGTGACGCCAGGCCTAATGCCAGGTCCAGTCCGAGTTTTGAAGGCTTAAATTGTTTCTCGGCTTGACTAGGAGTTGACCTACACATTTAGGGATTGTCCTAAACATATAAATAGACCCAAAAACGCCACTTTGAAGGACTTTTGTAACCGGAGGCAAGAATATCTCGTGGAAAACTACTTGGTAGTTCGAATAATTGATTTCTACATACCTTTATCTATACTCTGGAATTTAATTATGTAAATTACTTTGGATATTGTTACTACGAGTATGAGTAACTAAACTCCTAATCTAGGGTTTGATAGAACCTATTGAAGGATGAATTTCTCGTTATGTTAATATAGATTTGCCATAGTTTTCTCTCTATTTGTTCAACTATATGCTTGTTGTTATTGATTGAAGGGCCCTCGATTAACTGTTCCTATTTAGTGTGCATTACTCGGGAGAGAGTGCATATTTTGGTAGTTGTTGAACAACATCACTCCTAACGTATATGAGGGATCAATACGAAGGGTTTAAAGGTGGGATTCGGGATAACGAAACCTTGGGTGCGATCTAAGTGAGCTATAATTAAGGTTAGCTAGTGTAATTCAGGAGAATATGTCTAGTATATTATTGTAATTACTCGGGAGATAGTTACAACAGTTAGAGAGCTCATGATCGATAGAGAAGACTTAGACAAATTTATAACAAACATAGTGGAAATGATTTCGACAATAGGGGAAATCATAACCTTAGGTCATTCCAATTATTGTTTATAACCCATTCTTAGTTAGTTCTTATTTACTGCATTCTCATTAAGTAATATTTAGTTAGTAAACATCCACTTTGTTATTCAAATATCTTGGGAAGTTGATTACGTGAAACTGTGTGAGTCTGATAGTTGTGATTGATAGGTTAATTTCCTGTGGGATTCGACTCCGGACTTGTTAACCGGAATATATTTGCAGCGACCGCTTTGTCCTTTTTATAAGGCATAGTTGGGCGTGATCAAATTTTGGCACCATTGCCGGGGAATTAACGGTGTTATTAATTACAGTTAAAAGAAGTGCAAATTTTTTTTAGTGTAATCAACTTTCTTGGACTCAAACTGAATACATTGAAACTCTAACGGTTGTAATCTTGGGTATTACAGGTGCATGCCCAGAAACTCTTCAAGAAATGGTGAAGTGTCGAAGCATTATCAGATCCTGAGAAAGTTTTCAAGGCATTGAATCCTGCAAATAGAAAAAGTAAACAACAACAGAACTTGACTAAACAATTTGAACTAGACATGGCAGACGAAGTAAACAACAGGAACTATGGGGATAACATGAATGACCCGAATGAGCAAGTGGTGGTGCCTCTTGTGCCAGAGGATGCATTGTACGATTGGGCACAACCCATTGCGGACAACTTAGCAACCTCAATTGTAGTCCCGCAAATACAAGCTGACTCATTCCAGATTACAAAAAACATGCTTCATTTGTTGCAAAACAAGGGACTATTCTCAGGGTCATACGTCGAAGATCCTCAACAACATCTAAATAATTTCCTATCAATCTGTGCCATGCAAAGACAACACAATGTGACACCGGAAATAAGGCTATTGTTGTTTCCATTCTCTGTAACGGGAGCAACTCAGACTTGACTTAATTCACTCCCCATAAATTCCATCATTACTTGGGAGGAATTAGTCAAGCAATTTGTGAACAAATTTCACCCACCCAACAAGACTGCTCAGCAAATTGATGAGATCTTGAGCTTCAGACAGGAACCAACAGAAACATTGCAAGAGACTTGGAAAAGGTTCAAAGGGCTGCCGGTTTTATGTCCACACCATGGGATTCCGGAGCAGATGTTGGGGCAAAGGTTCTACATGGGTCTGGCAGATATCTTGAAAGCTAATGTTGATGCTTCAGCAGGTGGAGCATTCTTGAGTAAACATTCAGGGAGAGAAAAATCTTACTTGACAAGATGGCACAAAACTCGGGATGGACGACCATGAACGCTCCAATCACTCCTGTGGTTCACTCAGTGGCATTTGACCCAGCTAACTCCCTAGCTGAAAATATAGCCACTCTAATGACACAAATGAGCATCCTCACCAAAAAGGTTCATGAATCAGGTCAGAAACAGCAGGTACACATTGTTGATGCAACTAATGGGGGTTTATGTACATCTTCCATTAATCAGCCATATGGTTGCTCGTGGAGTGCGAAAGGTGATCACCAACAATATCAGGAAAATATGAATCATGTGTCCAACTATGGGGGACAGAGACCAGGTGGTCAGAATTGGGGTCATCAGAATCAACAATACAGGCCAGCCCCGTAGCAGCACAACAATAACAACAATCTTGGGGCCATGCAACCTCAAGGTAAAATGGCACCTTACCAAAGGCAACAGGGCTACAATCATCAGAATCAACAGCAGGCTTATCATCCACCTCAACAACAACACACTGGGAGACACGAAGATGAGTTTGCTAGACTCGAGGGAATAATGCAATAATTGATTGGGTCCACTGGAAAAGTAACTGAGAGAGTAGACTCACACGAGTCAGCTATAAAGAATATTGATATCCAATTGGGTCAGATTTCGATAGCTCTAAATAATCGTCCTCAGGGGACGTTACCTGCAGACACACAGATAAATCCAAAGGAGCAAGGCCTGAAGCAGCTAATGGTAGTGAGTCTACGAAATGGTAGAGACCTAGAATTGAGCAAGATATTGCTCGCGAAAGCAGACCTACTGAGACACTTGTTCCAGTGCTCATTGAGGTAGATGGTTCAACAGGGTTGACTGAGGTGACGGTACAACATGCTCAAGAAGATGCCAGCAAAGAAAAAGAGGTTGTGAAAGAGGCTGAGGCAGCACAGGAACCGATAGTGGAGGCAGTGCCTGAACAAGAAAAAAACCAAATCACAGGGAAGAAGCGACCTCCAGCACCATTCCCACAGAGACTGGCCAAGTATCAGAAAGATGAGCAATACAAGAAATTCTTGGAGATGTTAATGCAAATCCAAGTAAATATTCCATTGATTGATTCTTTAAAAGAGATTCCTGGTTATGCGAAAATGATGAAGGACTTGATGTCATGAAAGTTCGACTTTCAAGACTTGGCCACGGTTACATTGACTCATACTTGCAGTGCTGTTGTGATGAGACCCATTGCTGAGAAGCTATCTGACCCAGGGAGTAACACTATCCCGTGCACAATAGGCAACTATACATTTGCTAAGGCACTGTGGGATTTTGGGGCAAGCATAAACCTTATGCCCCTTGCTATCTAAAAAAGGCTAGGGATTGGAAAAGCTAGACCCACGTCCATGTTACTACAAATGGCTGACAGGACAGTGAAGCAGCCCTCTGGTATTTTAGATGATGTATTAGTGCAGGTTGGGAAGTTTTTGTTCCCAGCAGATTTTGTCATTCTTGACTGTCGGGTTGACGAGGAAATTCCCATAATGTTGGGAAAACCATTCATGGCCACTGGGATAGCTCTAATTGATTGTGAAACTAGAGGGCTCAAAATGAGATTAAATGAAGAAGAAATCACATTCAACGTGCAGAAATCTATGCGGCGACCAAGTGAATTTGGTAACTTCTCTCTAATAGAAGTCGTGGATGTAATTTTGGAGGAGGAGGATGAGACACTGAACACGAAAGATCCTCTAGCATCCTGTCTCATGAACTTAGATGAGGCAAATGGAGAAGACTTGGCAGAGTGGGTACTTGCTCTTGAAGGACAAGGTTTTTGGAGAAGCGAGCTGCCTTTGCACTTAGAAGAAAGGAAAACTCCTCCAGCTAAGCCGTCGATAGAAGAGCCACCAAAGTTGGAACTGAAGCCACTGCCATCTCATCTCAGGTATGCATTCTTAGGACCTAACTCAATTTTACATGTTATTATCTCATCTAGTTTGTTAGATGTGCAGGCAGAACAACTTTTGCAGGTACGGACGGAGTGCAAGACTGTAATTGGTTGGACCATGGCAGACATTAAGGGTATCAGTCCGGCCTTCTGTATGCATAAGATTTTACTGGAAGATGGGCACAAACCTTCCAGAGAACATCAAAGAAGGCTGAAACCCAACATGAAAGAAGTGGTGAAGAAAGAAGTGATTAAGTGGTTAGATGCGGGAATCATATTCCCATCTCTGATAACAACTGGGTTAGCCTAGTTCAGTGTGAGCCAATGCAAGAGGCAACATACGAGTTATATGAGCGCTATATTTTGAAAATTTTAAGGATGTCTCGACAACGTGACACTCCTCAATTGAAAGCCAAAAAGTGCATAGAGAATCATTTAATTCTTGGCTCGCAACAATTTGTATCGCCCCAAGAGCATGATCATAGAGCAGAATCAAAACTTGGGGTCCAATTCATAAGTTCAAAGTGGAGGCAAAAAGATCATGGAAAGCAAAGCTATTGGAAGGATGCAACAACAAACCAGGTGGTTGGAACTAAGTGTGAGGTACCCGCACGAAGGACCAGGCTTGGGGAGAAGTCTGAGTACCCAACTGCTAGTGCTTCGACCTTTGGCCTACCAGGGAGTTTCTTTTACCCTCTTATTAGTTATGGTGAGCATTGGGGACAATGCACAATTTTAAGTGTGGGGTGAGGAGATTGTCTAGGTGACTTTCTATGTTATTTTAGTTGTGTTAGTTTAATTGAATAATATTTTATTTTAGAAAAATGAAAAAAAAGCATAAATATGTTGGACTTTTCCCGACTATGGATCTCCTAGACAGTTTTCTTGAGGGAAGTAAGTCTAAAGAAAATACCAAAAAGATTTTTTTAGGTAGTGTAGTAATTCCCCCTTGGTTTCTCTTTGGGTCGCGGTTCTTTTCCAAGGGGTTTTAGATGAACCGGGTGTATGTAGTTTTAATTTTTAGGAGTAGGAGTCCACGATGGCTATGTATTTAATCGCAGCAATATCTTTGAGCTTTGTGATGCCTTGAGAATAGTCAGTACTCTGGTTGTGATGCTTAGGCTCAGTTTTTGACTCTAGGATAAATACCTTAAATCGTGGATTCTTAAATTTGCTTAACTGATTTGACTGGAGTGTCATGATAAAACCAACCCTGAATGAGTTTGTTCCGTGTCTGTGTGAGGTTTATATGTATTATGTGCATTGCATTTGATGTTTGAATTTGTCCAGTGTGTGTGCAAAGCGAAATAGTAGTCTTGTTCATTCTTAGAAGTGATATAGGCATTTCTTTGTTAAGCCAGATATGTATAGAGTATCCACCTAAATGTTATGTATCGTAGTTAACCCCTTTAAGCCTATAATCCTGTTTCTTTGGTAACTACATTACAAGCCGTATCCCGTTGTTTGAATTGACCATATATTTGAACCTTGTCACCTCTCATGAGCACTTGAATTGCGATGAATCATGGAAAAGTTAAAGTGTGGGGTGGTGGGTTGACTTTTGAGTGGAACAATAAAATGAGGAGAAAGGTGCACCGCATGAAGAAAAAAAGTGTCAATAAAATCCATTTAGATAGAAAAAAAGAGAAAAGAAAAGAAAAAATATATATATATATAGTAGCTGCAATATATGAAACAAGAAAGAAAAAAAAATTATATATAATTCTTGATGGTGGTGGCTTTTGATGTATTGGTGCTTAACGAAGTAGGAGGTAAAATATAGTGAAGTTAAGCTGGAATGCTGGTTTGACATAAGTATGGGCTTAGAGGTTGAAGTGTTTGTATTAAAGTGCTTAAGGGAGGTGTAGTCACTTATATCCAAATGTATCATACCCGACCCGCAGCCTACATTACAACCAATGAAAGTCATATTTGATTTTAGACTGAATGACTCGATTAGTGGAGTATTACTCTAAGGGCAAGCTTATGGTACGTCATTTGGGGCATATGAATGTTATTTATGAGAGCAGGTGAATTTTTCCTATCTTGAGTTCCTACATTATTAAATTCATGGTGTGTGGAACTAAGCTCTTTGATTGGGTGATGACACATGATTCATAAAGGAAAGGTAATGTTGTTGACCTCCATGTAAGAGTAAGTAAGTGAATTGTGAATAAAGCATGGTATTTGTGAGTCAGTTATTGAGGCGAGGATGTCACACCTTTGTGTTTAAACTATTTTAAAGATTCTTGGTATAATGAGTTAAGGGAATTGCTTAATAGGTTGTGTCCATGGGTGTAGTTTGATTGCTCGAGGACGAGAAAATGTTTAAGTTTGGGGTATTGATGTGTGGCTATAATTCATGATTTAGCACATTATGTGCCTTGAATTTTACATGCTTTAATGATAATTTACACTTTGTTTGAGCGTAATGGAGTCTATTTTATGTGTAGGTGAGTTGGAGATGAAAGTATAGCTAAAGGGATATTTAAACGTCGAAAGTGTGCTCGAGAACAGTGAAAAGGAGAGGCCAAGAAAAAGCCATCTCGACCAGGATTTAGCCTGGCGAGGCCAGCCAAAGGCCAGGTCCAACCAGGCTTTATCCTGGCAAGGCCAGCCTAAGGCCAGGCTGAACCAGGCATTAGCCTAGCGAGGCCAACCAAAGGCCAGGCTAGGGCTGGCGTTAGCCTGGCTATGCCAGGCCTAAGGCCAGGTCCAGTCCGAGTTTTGAAGGTTTAAATTGTTTCCCAACTTTACTAGGAGTTGACCTACACATTTAGGGCTTGTCCCAAACATATAAATAGACCCAAAAATTCCACTTTGAAGGACTTTTGCAACCGGAGGCAAGAATAGCTCGTGGAACACTACTTGGGGTTCAAATCATTGATTTCTACATCCCTTTATCTTTACTCTGTAATTTAATTATGTAAATTACTTTGGATATTGTTACTACGAGTATGAGTAACTAAACTCCTAATCTAGGGTTTGATGGAACCTATTGAAGGATGAATTTCCCGTTATGTTAATATAGATTTGCCATAGTTTTCTCTATTTGTTCAACTATATGCTTGTTGTTGTTGATTGAAGGGCCCTTGATTAACTATTCCTATTTAGTGTGCATTACTCGGGAGAGAGTGCATATTTAGGTAGTTGTTGAACAAAATCACTCCTAACTTATATGAGAGATCAATACGAAGGGTTTAAAGGTGGAATTAGGGATAACGAAACCTTGGGTGCGATCTAAGTAAGTTGTAATTAAGGTTAGCTAGTGTAATTCGGGAGGATATGTCTAGTATATTGTTGTAATTACTCGGAAGAGAGTTACAACAGTTAGAGCGCTCATGATCGATAGAGAAGACTAATGCAAATTTATAACAAACATAGCGGAAAGGATTCCGACAATAGGGGAAATCATAATCTTAGATCATTCCAATTATTGTTTACAACCCATTCCTAGTTAGTTCTTATTTATTGCATTCTCATTAAGTAATAGTAAGTTAGTAAACATCCACTTTGTTATTCAAATATCTTGGGAAGTTGATTACGTGAAATTGTGTGAGTCTGATAGTTGTGATTGATAGGTTAGTTCCCTGTGGGATTTGACTCCGGACTTGTTAACCGGAATATATTTGCAGCGATCGCTTTGTCCTTTTTATAAGGCATAGTTGGGCGTGATCAACACGCAAGTCATAATATTTATTACGAAGTTGCTCGGGACTTTAAGTCGCTGAACGGGGCGTTGTTTCTTAAATTGACAAGTCGGGTCGTTACATTCTCCCCCTCTTAAAACATACGTTCGTCCTCGAACGTGCCAAGAATTTTTTTCTGAGGACATTTAATTACTGAGTGTATACTTACACACATACTCGCAGTGATTCTACGTCACCGAAATTTTAACATGATCTGACAATACCATATCAGTTGAGATTATTTCTTTAATACACATTTATCACTTTAATGTCAATTTCTTACATTACAATCAGTTTTATAAGGCCTGATTACCATATTAACACACTGTGTTGGTCTCAACCGCCTGTAGCAATTTCGTGCATACACACATTGTACGTATACCCATAACCACATGAGGGTCATAATAGTTGTTCATAATTAATTCTAGCATCCTCAATTAACCTCATATTAATCAAAATCTCGTTTCACATTTTCACAATACTGACAGCAACACGCAAGGCATGAAGAACTCATAATTATTTACAACACATTTATGGCTAAATATGCACAGAAATACATAAAATAATTATCAAATAAACCTAAGAGGCATGACTCCCTATTAGTACTGTAGTACAATTTAAATTTTACAAAGGAAGAATTTAAACTCATAATTCTACACGACAAGGACCTCGTCCTTGTATAACTTTCACCACGACTTGTAGCCCAGTTTAAATATTTTACGTCATATAAAAATGCGAGGCTCTCGCTCGAAACACTGAATCACAAGTATTTTGCACATTGTGCCAAAATTTTCCATTTCCTTTCTTTCTTATTTTTAATAAATTCCGTAAATAATTTTCACAACACATAATGAACGCTCATACAAATAGGGCATACAATTAATAAAATTAAAATTAATTATTCTGAAATCACATCAAAACCCACTGTAGTGAGTAATAGAAAGCCACGTTTGGACTTATAGCCTTCCTTAGTGTATAAAAATAAGAATTATAGACACGGGTTAACATCATCAAATCTCCCAGCAGGGATAAACATGTAAGTGGGTCACAAAATTACGATGCTCACCCATAAGCGGAGCATAATAGGAGGACTCGCCTCAATATTCAGAACCGAATCAAATTAAGGAAAAAATATACTTTTATAACAAATCGAGATCGTACATGTAACGACACCATATGGTGTAGTTACCTCAACCACACCATAGCAAATATATCAATAGGTTGGGCCTCCCCCTCTAGAGTGCCCTCTACCCGCCTGTTCTCCACCCTTAACTGGTCGTGGACGTGGGGTAGTAACTGCATTGGGGCCCATAGCCTGAGTGTTCTAATGAAATCCACCTCTCCCAAGTCTGGGACAATCTTTCATGATTTTCCTAGTATCACCACACTCATACCAACCCCTTTACGATCGCAACTTCTCGTATTGAGTCTGTGTTGGATAACTGGAATAACAATTGTAAGAACCTCGTGACGGTGGTGCACTGTTAGAACTTACTGGAGCAACCCGAGTACTCTGATGTGCAGACTGAGCTGACCGACTGCTTGAGCATCTGCCATAATGGTTCATGGCTGAAGAGTAAAATCCACTGAACCCTCCAGTGCTTCGAGATCTTTTGGTCTCCTTAGACTCCT
Organism: Nicotiana knightiana; assembly: GCA_005239525.1. Lineage (NCBI taxonomy): Eukaryota > Viridiplantae > Streptophyta > Magnoliopsida > Solanales > Solanaceae > Nicotiana > Nicotiana knightiana. Next base: position 37,784 of record ML430841.1, read on the forward strand.
TTTCCTCACCTAGTACACCCTCGATTCTCCTCGCAATCTCCACTACTTGCTGAAATGGAGTATCAGTTTGCAACTCCCGAGCCATGCATATTTTAATATAATAATCGAGTCCCTCAATGAATCTACGGATCCGCTTTTTGACGGTAGGAACCAAAGTAGCTGCACGATGATCTAACTCACTGAACCTGATGGCATATTCTGACACTGTCATGGTGCCCTGACGTAACCGTTCAAACTCTGTGCGCCACGTATCTCTGAGAGTCTCAGGAACAAACTCTTTCAAAAACATTTCCGAAAATTGATTCCAAGTTGGTTGTATTGCATTGGCTGGTCTACCTTCTTCATAGACTTGCCACCACTGATACGTTGCTCCTGACAGCTGAAATGTAGTAAAGGCAACTCCGCTCACTTCCACAATACCCATGGTGCGGAGAATACGGTGACACTTTTCTAGGAACCCCTGAGCATCTTCTGTAGCTTTGCCACTAAAAGTAGGTTGGTCATACTTCTCAAACCTCTCAAGTCTCTTTTGATCTTCTTCTAATGCCTCTGGCTTAACCTCAGGCTGAACCGGAATAATAGGTTGTACCGACACTATACCCGGAAGTTGACCAATATGAACTTGCTGCTCTGGAGTACGGGCTGTAGGAGTCTGAGTTAGTCCTCCAATTTGTGAAATATTTGGTGTAAGAGAGATCAATCCCGCCTGAGTTAATATACCAAACATGCTTCTCTGACAGGTGCTCTAGCTGTGGCACGTGCCCTTCCTCGGCCTCTACCTCGGCCCCGACCTCTTGCGGCCCTAGAAGTATGTGCGGATGCTCCACTGACCCGGTAGCATGCGTCCTCAACATATGTGAGAGAATAGAGATACAAAGTCTCAAATCCCACAATCAACAAATCCGCAGGATAGGAATGAAAGAAGTGGAAATTTCCTAATAGTTCTGTAGCCTCTCGAAGATAAGTACAGAAGTCTTCGTACTGATCTGCAACACTCTACTAGACTCGTTCGTGACTGGTAGAACCTATGAACCTAAAGATCTTATACCAACTTATCACGACCCAAAATCCCACCACAGTCGCCGTGATGGCACTTAGTATCTAAGACTAAGTAAGCCGATCATAATAACAATTCAAGCCATTTTAAAAAAAAATAGAATCTAATACAAGTGTCAAAACTAACAACGGAAATAATCATACAACCTCCCACGACTGGTAATAATGAGTCACGAACTCTAACTGAGTACATGAAATGGTCTCAAGGAAATCAAATATACAATACTACTCGAATAGTAATTGACAGAAGGATAAAAGGGAAAGACTCCAAGGGAGTGCGAAACGTATCAAATCAAGTCGGAATGACTTCAAATTTCGCACACGAGTCGTAAATGACATAATGGAGATGTTTCAATTTTTAGAATCGAATTCCGACCCCGATATCAAAAATTCAACTCTCGGTCAAACTTTTCAAAAATCTTTTATTTTCCAACTTTTGCCAAAATGCGCCGAATTGACCTACGAGCTTCCAAATCCAAAACCGAACATGCGCTTAAGTCCGAAATCACCATAGAAAGCTATTGAAATCATCAAAATTCCATTCCGGGGTCGTTTCCTCAAAAATCCAATCTCCGGTCAAACTTTAGAAATCTTTAGCCTTAGATTTCTAGATTCCGTTAAATGGCGATAATTTGAGCTATGGACCTCCGAATTCGATTTCGAGCATATGCCCAAGTCCCAAACCAAGATACGAACCTACCGGAATAGTCAAAATACATATTCGGGTTCGTTTGCTCAAAATATTGATCGAAGTCAACTCAATTGAGTTTTAAAGCTCTGTTTCACATTTTAATCAATTTTCATATAAAAACATTCTAGAAAAATTTACGGGTTGCGCACGCAAGTCATAATATATATTACGAAGTTTCTCGGGACCTTAAGTCGCTGAATGGGGCATTAATTTTTAAAACGACAAGTCGGGTCGTTACACTTTACCCGCTTCTGCGGTTCCTCCCCACTCATGCCTTCTCCGCATCTGCGACTCCAGTTCCGCACCTGCGTTCTCGAAGATTCGCTCATTCATTTGCATCTATGTTCCAGTCCATCCCAGGCTTGTTCGCAGCTGCGATATTCTCCTCTTTTCTGCAGGGCCGCACTTGCGGGCGAAACACTTGAGCACCAGAAATCTTCCATGCCTAAGTCCAAAATTTTCCTCCGATGGTCATCCGAAACACCCCCGAAGCCCTCGAGACCTCAACCAAACCTACCAACAAGTCATATAACCCCATACGAACCTAGTCGAACCTTCGAATCACTCAAAACACCAAATTACGCTCGGATTCAAGCCTAAGAACTTCTAAACTTTTGAATTTCGCAAACGACGCTGAAATTCTATTCCGACCCGGATATGAAAATTTCCACTGCCGCCCAAAATCACCAAAATTCCAACTTTCGCCAATTCAAGCCTAATTCTACTACGGACCTTCAAATCACATTCCGGACGCGCTTCCAAGTCGAAAATCACCTAACGGAGTTTACGGAACAATCAAAATTCAGATCCGGGGTCGTTTATACACAAGTCGACATCCGATCGATTTTTCCAACTTAAGCTTCCGATTAAGAGACTATGTGTCTCGATTCATTCCGAAACCGCTCCGGACTCAAACCAATTAACCCAATAAGGTATTATACATATGTAAAGCACAAAAGAAAAATAGAGTTATAACTCTCAAAACGACCGGCCGGATCGTTACATTCGAAGCGTCGTAATGCTCCCATTGCTTATACGTTTTATTTTTAATTTCTATGTGATAGTGGCGTCGGCACTTTGATTGTACATCGATTTACTTTCTGGAACTGTTATAATCCGTACAAAATTTTTTGTTCAGTCGTAAGTGTTCGAACATGAATTGTGACAAAAGAAAGAATGAAATGACAACTTAGTGGACGTTTGGACATAAGAATTACCGGAAAAAGTGAAAAATATTTCTAAGTGAAAATAATAATTAAAAATTAGAGTTATATTTTTACATGAATATAATTTTGGGTTATTTTTGAATTTTTGTGAGTGATCTGAGTGAAATTTTTTTGAAAAACAGCTTTTTGGAGTTTTTCAAATTTTCAAAAAATTATAAAATTCATCTTCAAGTAAAAATTAAAAATTTTATGGCCAAACACTAATTTCGAAAAAAAGTGAAAAAAGTTTTATTGTCAAACGGGCTCTTAATCATGCTAGTTTTTTTTCCATTCAAGTACTCCACAAGCAAAAAACATCTATATGGATCAAGAAATAAAACATTCTATATATATCAAGCAATGGAATGCAGCTATTTCTGACGGATAGCTATGTTAGCTAGACCACCTGCCTGATCAGGGTTTCCATCCGAACTCCAAAGTATAACTATTGGAATGAAATAATAATAATACTAGATTTAGTTTTGATAAATGCATAGTTTAATTTGAAATAAATTAATTGGCAGTAACAACAGCTTTAACGCCAGTAGAACAATGTGGCCCGATTGTACAAATGAAGTACTGTGTTCCTTGTACAAGT